>JAVCKZ010065257.1:0-14695 GCA_034780755.1 Lepetodrilus elevatus
GTGTGTGTGTGTGTGTGTGTGTGTGTGTGTGTGTGTGTGTGTGTGTGTGTGTGTGTGTGTCTGTGTCTGTGTCTGTGTGTGTGCTGTCTAGGTGTTCCATGGTAGCAATCATTGTAAGGTTGAGAAACGCTAGCAGAGTGCAGCAGCTGCAATATAGGTAATGGGTCCGCTGTGACTCCTCTCAGCCAGGTAATGGGTCCGACACTCGCAGCCAGATGGCTACACTAATACACTCTATCTCTCCCACACTCTATCTCTCCCACCTTCCCTGCTGATGAGCTATATTGTAGCCATCTCACCTGGTCTGCACTTCTCGCAGATAGGCTACATTGTTGTATGGTTCTGATTGTTAAAGTAAAGGTTAATGTATGTTAAATTAAATGCTCAAAATGATGAAATAATAATAATAATAATACATGTATTAAATAATAATAATAAGTATTATAATATTTAAACTTCTTCCATACTTGAAAATATTGATTGTAAGGTATATTTCATTTTTCTGTCTACCAAAATTTAATCTTTCTGGGTGGCGAGGTTCAACTCGTTCAACAGTTCACAAAGAGCAAAAAAATTAAGAAAACGTATCTTTTTCATTACATTGATCGTATTTATTTTATTCTTGCAAGAAAAATCATATTATTTCGCACAGTTATACCTGAACATGTGCTGTTTACAAAGAAAACAATATGTTGCTTCGCATGTTCAATATTCACAGAGCATAGCGGTCTTGAACATTACCCCAAGTGATGACGTAATTCCTGCCGAAATATATTCAGCACTCAACGTAAAGTCACGCTATTTATAATCAGCAGGGACAAGGTTAAGAGCAACATTATTACTATCCTGGATCTGTGTGCCTTCACTTTCCTTCTCAACACCCTGGGGAGTATCCATCTATAAGGTTTATGGTTTGTGGTATCTCTGCAACTTGTGATCCCATTTTTCATTGTAGTATAACATACAATACCACAAAACGGCATTTTGTGTGTGTGTGTTTTTATCATCGCTATTTTGGTTGTTTTATCATGGCTGTTTTGGCTATCATGGTTGTTTTATCAGAGATATCTTGGCTGTTTTATCAGAGATATCATGGCTGTTTTATTAGAGATATCATGGCTGTTTTATTAGAGATATCTTGGCTGCTTTATCAGAGATATCTTGGCTGTTTTATCAGAGATATCTTGGCTGTTTTATCATCACTATCAAGGCTGCTTTATCACAGCTATCATGGCGATTTTATTAGAGCTATCATGGCTATTTTATTAGAGCTATCATGGCTATAATTAACCTTTAACTGTAGTCAGTGGCCATCATACAGACATCAGACATCTTTAATGGATGAACTCTTCACGTGGGACTCTAAACAGATCACATTTCAAGTAAACAGATCAAAGTCGGATTGCCATGTGCGGATCTTAATGACAGGAACACAAGCTGTGGAGGTCCCTAAACAACAACTGTGAAACAGAAATGACAATATACAAGTCTGTCTGAAATGTGTGGTAAATTGGCGTAGCGATACCAATACTACCAGTGCATACCAAATAGACTTTTGACTAACATACCATACGGTAAACTTCCTTTCTGTAGGAAGCGGCATTGCTCTACGGGTAACCTTAACTCTAACCTTGACCATTGACTGGGGATAATAATGTAGCGCTACAAGCATACTTTCGACTGTGGATTTGGCATGTTATAAATGTGCACATTATTTATTATTATTATTATTTAAAAGATTATTTTTTTAAATGATAAGCGTGGATCTGACTTTCTGATATTCAGATGATGCTACGAGTATGCTTTCGACTGTGGATTTTGCATGTTTTATAAATGTGCACATTATTTATTATTATTATTGCTAAAAACATTTTTTTATTATTTTTAATGATGATTGTGGATCTGACTTTCTAATGTTCAGATGATGCTTGTCAGATATCATAGGGCGAGTGGTAGATTGTCAGACTTTTGCATCAAGCATCCTGAAATAACATCTGCTGCAGAAACCTAGCATTGACGTTCATGGCAGTTACCTTTCTAATATTATCATTATAAGATCTGCTATCTGTACTGTATCGTGCAGTTATCATACCTGGTTGATCGGCACCAGCCTGTGCTCGCATGGTTGACTGCAACACTCTGCGCTACAGGTGTTACAGGTTTCCTCCTGCTCTAAATTGATAAGCAATGATATGAGCGAAATAATCTTAAAACGCATCTTTAAACCCCAATTATAAAGAATATAAATAAATATTTTTTTATTTGTTTACATGGTATATAAACATATGAAACCATTTTAGCTCTCGCAACTCAAATCAGGTGGGTTCAGACGTGGTTATCAGTTTTATTGCTTTAGTTTGGGAAAAACAAACTTTTTTTATGATAGATAGTAATCCTTATTAGAGTAATATTTCATATCCCTATTTTCGGATATCGCCTTCTGAGAGTGAAAGGAGTTTGAAGCACTGCAGGAATTGTTCACCAATTTGCGATGATTCAATTTCAGAGGAAATATTTTTATATTATTTTTACCAACAGCCACTTTTGAATTGTTTGTATTTATTATTTTTATCATCTGAGGATATGGTTCTACATTGTCACATATGAGTGAAATATTCCTGCTGTGACATAAAACAATACCGTAACTCACTACATTCCACCCCAAATAGAGAGACCTTGCCTGCTGTTGTTTTCACTGTTTTGCTCAGCAAACAAAGAGGTGTTATGGAGAGATTTTACGTGTGGTTCACTCAACTGATATGGATGATAATGGTAAAAAATCAATGCCAGCCAAGTATACACTGAAATAGTTCACTGTAACATTCAGCGCTATAGGTGCTGTGGGTTTTCTCCTGCCCTAATCTGACAAGCCATGATATAAGTAAAATAATCTTGAAAGCAATTATAAATCCCAATTTTAGAAAAAAATGGGGCAAAAATATGTGGTTTTCCTAGAAAGTTTGCACATTTATTGCAGGTGCAGAGAGACATTATATAACCAGATACATTTATAGGTATCTTTACATGATGGAATAACTTTAATTACAAAAAAATAATAAAATAAAGAATTTGTCTTAAATCCAATTGCACATTAAATTGCTTTTGGCTGGAATAATCACCTACTGCTCAATAGGGCACCTCCTGGTGCCTACAACATGAAGAAGGTTAAAGGCAGAATTTCTATGGATTTATTTGAATTAATAGACAGCAGAATTTGAGGGAATTGGATATGTATTCATATTGAGGACTGAAAAAGTGCAATAGAATAGTTAATAGTTCACACACTATGACATGCGCAATGCCACAATTTAGAAATGATTAAATTCTTAAATTGATTTCAACTCAAGTTTCTCAGTCCCATGATAGAATTGATGATGTAATTGTGAGAAAAGAAAACAACATTTCCTGCTGTTTCCCTTGGTTACTACATGATACCTTTCAGATTCTGTAGAACAGGTACTTTTTGAGGACCCCGAACATTCAAGCTCCATAATACACAGTGCCCAGAGCCCTACACATTGTTTCCACATGTAGATTTTAGGATGCAACGTAACATGGAGCCAGTTATCGTCATTGGTCTGTCAGTACAAGCCAATGATCATAGGTTTACTGCAACATTCAGTGCTATAGATCGTCGCAAATGGGTGAAAGATTCCCGCAGCGACGTTAAACTCCATATTCACTCACTCACAGTGCTATAGATGTTGCAGGTTTCCTACTACCGTAACCTACTCCCTGCTGAATAAAATCAAAGTGTTCTATTTCTGCATGTGATCGGGAAACTTATTTCTGCATGTGATCGGGAAACTTAAGTCATCTTCAGCAGGTAGAGGGTTAAAACTGACAAGCCAAGATATGTGAAAGAATCTTGAAAACGGCTCCAAACCCAAATTTAATAAATAAAATAAAAACATGGAGCTCAAACTTAAAGATCTACAAGACATAATGTCAGCAAGAGAATCTTGAAAACGGCTCTAAACCCTTATTTAATACATAAAATAAATGTAAATTTAAAAAAACATGGAGCTCAAACTTAATAACAATGATAGTCTTTGAGACCATAGATTATATCGACATTCAATATAATCTATGTTGAGACCAACACCATTCAAGCTCCTTACACTGATGATCCAGAATCCTACGCAGAGTCTTCCATGTAGATTTTACTCCCAACCCCTATTTTTTTCTCTCCAATCCTCTCTACACTAGCGTTACATTTTAACAGTAATGATCACACAGGTACAAAAACCCAGCCATTTTTTTTCTCTTCCCAATACCTAAGAGGCTCATTACACTCAATGAGCTGGAGCAATTGGGACCCGTAGAATTCTCGAAACTCGACCCACGGCTGACTGCATGCAGGTGCTAAGTGCCGTCTGCTTCTGTTGCAGCCGGTCGTAGACGCAGTGCTGTGGAGCTGCTGGAGGCGAGCAGACCGCAGTATGTCAGACGGAGCAGTTCCGCAGTCGCAGATGGCAGCCGGCCAATCAGTCTCCACTTTGCCGATTCTTTCAATTTAGCTGAAGAGTAAGTACGATTTAAAAATAAAATATCAATGAAAATTCATCTATGTACATATATGAATATTTTTCAGTGAATTCTTATTTAATTCTTTCAATTTAGACGAAGAGTAAGTACTATTTTTTGTTTAACATCAATGAAAATTCATCGATGTACATGTATGAATATTTTTCAGTGAATACTTATTTAATTATTGAATTAGTATGCTTTATAGAGGGGTTGTAGTGTAATTGTGTGTTACATGTTTGTGAGTGTGTTACATGTTTGTGAGTGTGTCAATGTTTGTGAGTATCTGTCAATTAACTCTACCCATGCTGTAGGAAACCAGAGATGGTCTAAAGAACAGTTCCTGTGCCTAATCTGGCAGGGAGAGGGTTAATGATAGTTAGTAAGAGGTTAAAAACATCTTAGCCTCCTATCTGCTTGAAGTAATTGGAGGTAACTTAATGCAAAATTACTATGATTAAGTTGTGGTTAATTAAAGAGTTAATTTACATTCATACATTGCTTATATTTACATTCAAATTTTACATATTGTAATAGATTCATGGGCTGGTTTCACATCAGGCCCCGAGATTACGAAACTTTCTGAGCACAAAAACGTACTCAGATAAACACAATTCTGAGTTGAGTACGAAATCGTACTCAGAAAAGTTTCGTAATCTCGGGGCCTGGATGACATTTATTATTCATTTAGAAATGTAGTGTGATGTCGAATCGATCATTCATACTGTCATCATTTACGAGCATAACATACATTTGAAATTTTAATGATATTTAATTATTTATTTAAAAAATATGCATTAGAGGTACATGTAGCACTAAGTGAACATTTTTGAGAGAGGATATTGACACAGTATAAATGTGCACATTATTATTATTATTAAATATAATTGTGGAGTTTATTAAATAATATGTGGATGTCGTATTTTAGCATTTAAAATTAAAGTCGGCCATAACCCTGATGCAACTTGATCCTTATTACTATTATTATTATTATAAAATATAATTCCTTAGTTTATTGAATAATCTGTGGATGTTGTATTTTAACATTTAAATTAGTCGGCCATTTCCCTAATGCAACTTGATGCTGAGTCAAGGATGTGCTTCTGCACCATATATTTATTTCCATTGGTCGTTGGCGTAACGCTCAATCTAATTGCGGGTTGTTTTCTTTGGAATCCCTCTGTGATAACCAGGATGTTGGAAGATTTCGGCTTTTATCTGTTTGTTCCGTCACTGCTAAAATATCACAGAAGTCACTGGGCTGGAAGTGAGGTGGCATCCCTTCATTAAGATGGAGACTAATGATATGGCCACAAGCTGTGAAGATAATACTACTGTGGACAAACCTCTGTCTGAAACGTCTGAACGTTCCCCCGGAAACTATTTCCCATTACGACACGAGCGACATTTGGCCCACCAGATGTACATATGGTCTGATGTTCATGTGTAACTGAAATATGATCAATATGCACTAAAAAATAACGTCGCCAATGGGTGAAAGATTCCCGCAGTGACGTTAAACTCCATAATCATTCACTCACTAAAATGTATGTATTTTGTACATACTTTGCAAGAAATATACTCAAAATTCACTAATCTTTACAGATGTACCATATTCTAATACAGTGAGTGAGAAAGGCCATAATTAACTCACCATATTGTAAATAATATATATAATAATAAATAAATATACTAAAAATGAACTATAATATATATGTATGGTAATTTGTATGTGTTTGTACTAAAAGGCACTAAGATATCTGCGTATTGTAATTATCTAAACTTCAACTAAAATATATGTGTATTGTAAATATCTAACCATGCACTAAAATATATGTGTATATTGAACATTTCTGTACTTAACATGCACTAATATATATTAAATGCATATTGTCTTTACAATACATCACAGTATATATTGTAAACACAACATGCATCAAGATATATCTCTTTAATGTAATATGCACTTCAAGATTACAGAAATAAAGTTTTAAATTCACGAGTGTTGGATGATCAGGATTCTTTTATTGTAAAGTGCGGCTGATATATTATAGAGAGGTTATCTTGTAAACTATATTTTTTCCTGTGACCTTTCAAAACATTGGCAATGGCGATACTTTTTCATTGAATCTATTTCCTCTATATCCATTACAAAATGTTTTATGGAAACCTTAGGCTAATAAACACAGTTTGGCCTGAGGAAAGTTACAAGACTGAATTATAGTTCTTTCCCATCTTCACTTTACTTAACCCTCTCCAAGCTGAAGGCAACAGTAGTTTTTTTTCTAGTAAGCTAATGGAGACATCTAACTTTAATATATATAAAATTATTTAGCTTTGGGTTATGAAAACTAGCTAATTTAAAAATAAGTATGTTGACATCTCAATTTTCATATATTAACTTTATTTTACCTTGGTAATCATATTATTTCACCTTTTGCTAGCTTATCGCAACCAGAAATACCCTATCTAGCATTGCGAGGGTTAATCAAACCTCCACCTATTCTTGGAAAAAAGTCCACAGACTAACTTTTAGTTGACAATCGATGATGAAACATTTGTCAGCTAAACACTCTAATTTGCGTGACAACACATACCACATGCTTTTCCAAGTCATTTACCATTCTAACCACTAGACAGGCAGTCCAGTAGACAATCTGTCTTATATTTCATGAACCGGGCGTACTGTAGTCTTAGCCTAACTCAGGGCATAAGTCATGCTAGTTTTTACTATAGCAAGAAATTACTCAACTCTCAATTTATGCTCGGACTAGCAGTACGACCCTTTTCGTGAAACGAAACAAACGAAACGCAGTCCAGTGGACTATCTGTCCATCCAGTATTTCAGATAATGTGGATTCCTGTCTTTATGAGCTTTGACATTATAACTAGATCAAGATGACATTGGGCCATTGGGTCCGACATTAATTAGACTTAAATGGAATGCACTCTTGCGACCATGTAATCTATCTTTATTCAGTGGCACATGCCTATCATCAAAGACCAAATGCATATCATACTGTATTTGGTTAGGTATTATCGTATTATGGGTGGTTTTGTGATCAATGGTTTTTCGTTTCTGTGATAAATATATCATATATTTCAGACCATAATAAGGACATCTATTGTCTGGTTCATATTTTGTGGAAGGTATTTTGTTAAATACAGATGTTGATAATAATAATGTGAACATTTATTTTGCGCCAAATCCATGCTCTAAATCGTGCTCATAGTGCTACATTATTACCTCAGTCAATGGATCAGCGTGCTCTTGTTTTCTTTCTCAATTCCCTGGGGAGTATACCACCCAATCTGCCTTTCACGGCGCCAGAAGGTTTATCATTCACATGTCCATAACATCCTTTAAATAAACTTCAAATAATATTTAAAGATAAATTTATATTTCCAAAAAGGCTACTGACCCTTAATTAATTGTGTTGAGTATATTTATCTATCTATAGCTAACACAAAACTTTAAGGAAATCTACAATGTCAACCAGTGCCTCTTGGGTACTGCCTCTTGTCATCCCTACCCCCTACCCCCACCAACCTGCCCCACCTACCCCCATCCTCACCCCACACAGGGACAAACACTAACCCCACACTCCCCACCACCCTGGAGCATGATCAGTAAAACCCTCAAGCAGTGATGGTTAACCCTGTCCATGCTGGAGGCAACTGGAAATGCCCTAAAGAGCATTACCTGTGCCTACTCCAGCAGGAAGTGTTAAGAATATGAAATAAACCATTTCCATTTACGATACTTGTAGGAGCAGCACATGCCGCAGGTGGCATCATAAATATATATTAATAATGAATTGATATCACGCAGAAATTACATCAGAACAATTCTCAATGGCATCATAATACATGGTATGTTAGCGTCTGTACATGTACGTCTTTCTTCAGACATGGCTGCAAGAGTTTCGCTGATAATGCAATTACTTGCAACCCCAAGTTAACCGGCGTATTGACTTTTACAACGCGTGTCAAATTAAGAATTGCCAGAGATCTGTGCCTGTGTAGTAATACGTGTTGAGTTCAGGGAGAAAATAGTTCTTAGGTGCCTCGTGTACTTTTCAACAAGTAGATCAAGTTGAGATAGTGTTGCAGTTTAGTCAGGTGACCAAAGTGCGAAACTCCTTATATGGTAAGTCTCGCATATTAAATTCAATATTAATTCTTTTAATTCTTTCTTTAACAAACTCACTTCTTGTGCATGCCATCAATAATAATATAGCCTGTGGTTCAGAACTAGAAATAATGCATGGTAATGTCCCAACATGTTTAAAGGTCAATTGTATTGTTATTCATTGCATAAAAATTGTTGTCAATTTTGTTCAGATTCTTATCTTTGCAACAATTATTTTGCTTTTAATTTATTTTTGTAAGGAATCGATTATTAATGTTTGCTTCCATAGGGCTTATATTGTATAATATCAGAATAAAAAGAAGATATAATATGTTCTTTGATGTCTCTATAAAACTGTAGCTGACATCATCTATTAGTCAAGTCTCTTTGATTGGCACCAGAAGATGAGTCAGATATGGGTTGAAAGAGTCATCTATTGAAGCAAAAAAAAAGCAAAACAATCTTCATCAATTTTACACTGCTTTGCTTGTACTACAACGATTTCCACAAAATCAAATGTGACAGTGAATGTATTTATTTATTTATTTATTCATTCATTCATTTATTCATTCTTCATTCATTATTTCATTATTTCATTCATTCATGATTTCATTTATTATCTTATTCATTATTTCATTATTTCATTTATATTGATTTTTATTTATTTATTTTATAATATATATTTTTATTTATTTATTATTATTATTATTATTATTATTATTATTATTATTATTATTATTATTATGCCAGTTAAAAAAATAATTGAAATTGATAGGAGTGGGAGGATGTTTGTTACCAATGCGAACAACAGCGTAAAATAATGTTTTTATCACCCCATTTCTCGCCATATGTTCCTATTTCAAGCAGTCATGCCAAATGTAAAACTCATGTAATGCAATGCGACATTACCTTTCCAGTTCATGCATGTCAAAACATGGACTTGCCGATGCACTACCAGATTTTCAAAAAAAAGAATTGCCATCACTATGGTTACCTGATATTTTCAGACTGCAACAATGGTGTTGCATAACTGCACAGTGTAAGACTATGTTGAACAATATGTGCAGCATTTTAACCCTAGTTCACCAGAATTCACATGCCTGCATTAAAGGTGCATTCAGTCGGACGAGAAAGTTTTTTTTACCTGAATAATGTTTGTTTTTTGTCCAACTGAATGAACCTTTGTTTTCCACGAAATTTAGATAATCTCGCCCTTGTGTGTTTTGATATCATTGTTATCTTATGAGTTAATAAAAGTAACACAAATATGAGGCTTTTTACGTTTAAATTCATCAACAAATAGGGTAACAATGATATCAAAACAAACTCGGGCGAAATTCTATTTATCTCCCAGTATCATTTAAAAGTCTTTTTAAGAAGAAAACTAACACATTTGAAAGGTTTTTTACTAGGAAGTCATATCTTAGCCAAGCAGTTTGATCATCTCGACATACAAGAAACTGCATATATTAGTGTAATGACTAAATGAGTGCTACAATATACCATAAAGGGTTAAAAACATATGTAAAGTCTAGTAGTAATTGAAATATGAGTTGTAATTTCATCTTGAGGATAATTTTACCTCCCTAATTTACAAACCCAGGAAGAACCGTGTTAACAGGGTACTTAACCCCACTTGTCTTGCCATGATACAACTGAAATAATATTATGATTGGTGTGAAGCAAACCGAAGACAGGAAATATCTGCGTTGCTATTTATGGGGTTAAAACAACTAAGTTTTGGTGCATGTTTTAGCACCCAGATGGGAAATTCTGATAATGCTAGAACTTGATGGGTTTTGTCATTGCCAGAGCTAGTACACCTGCTTTGAAATGAAATCCTGCGTTATCTAGCTCGTTAGGTCTGTCTAGGCAGGTATGCGCACAAGCCTTCTGACATGCTGCAGTCCAATTTTAGTTCTCGTAGTGCTGATTCTGAAATAATTTGTGACAGAAAAATTAAGACTTAGATCTAAACTGAGTCGATTTGCGCTATGATGAAGTCGTTAAATGGAATTTAAATTAATCACCCAGTTGTCATCCTTGGTTCATTAGTACCAGCAGGTTTACTGCATTACTCTGAGCTATTGGTGTTGTAGGTTTCTTCCTGCCATAAACTGACAAGCTGTGAGATAATAAAATAATCTTGGAAGTGACTCCCTGGTTTTAAAAAAAAGATCCAATTTCATGTGTTCTTCTATTATTACCAAATGCTCTTGGCTCTGAACTAATGTTAAAACACAGAGAGGAGAGGGAATATTATAAATATATGAAAATATCTGGAATTACTGTAGTATGATGTCAATCTAAAGTGATGGTTTTGGCAAACGTGCCATCGGCATGATTAAAATTTTGTGTTGTTTTTCACTTACACACATGGATTGGATATATTACATTTGGAATTAAATTTGTTTTAAATAAATTACTGAAATGTCATTAGAGAAACCAAAATTTAAAACAAATTGGTTTTTGGATATTGATTAAATTTGTAAAGGATATTGTCTTGCATGATCAATATACAGCAAGCATTAACACCATCTAGACTATAGAGCATATCTACAAGATCTTTGTAAGCATACACTATCAATGACATGTTTTAAGGCAAATGTCCTACGTTGTGAATCTGCTTATGGTTTTTTTTTTTTACAGTTTTACTGCAAATTTGAGTAAAACTGTAAAGAATACTTTTCAGAAAATATTCCTACAGCTGATCTGTTTTTCGTAAGCCACAAAACATGGCTTGGAAGCAATAGAAATTGAAAAACAAAATGTAGAAGTTTGTTTAATAGCCTAATATAAAATGGTGTTTCTGAGATGTTGTTGGTATCTATTGTTTTTAACTGTTAAACGATGTTATCATAACTTAAAGCAAAGTAACCTTTTTCTCTCTGGTGAAAGACGAACCTGACGATAACAAGGACCATGTATTGATTGAGCAAGACGTCTCTGAAGAACTTCATCAACACCGGGTCGCTTTTTTTATAGCGCCTACCAGTCTCAGAATGGATACACTTTGACATAAAAGCCTGTCAACGGCGACTTTATATCGGAGATACCAGTAATGAATGATAAGAGGAGTTCCAGACGCAAATAATTCGTAGAAAAAAAATACAACCCACATCGCCTGATCGCCTTTAACCCTCTCCATGCTGGAGGCAACTGGAGATGACCTGAAGAGCAGTATCAGTGCCTAATCCAGCAGGGAGAGGGTTAATGGTATCCAGTTGCAAATACTTTGAAGAGAAATAAAATAGGATACTAATATTTGACACACATCGGCTGACCATCTTCAATAGCTAGTGTACAATTTCTAGAAATGTACGACAGGTAGTATTGAGCTATCTTTCATTTATGGTAACAGTACTGGAATTATTAACCCCTCCATGCTATATGCAACTGGAGATTTGTTAAAGAGCTGTGTCTGTAACTGGTCCAACAGAAAGGGTCAAAATTAAAAGGATGTAATGGCTCCATTAATGTGTTATGTTAACCTTCTTAGTGCTGGAGGCAACTGGAAATGAACTGAATAACTATGCCTAGGTGCCTATTCCAGCAGGGAGAGGGTTAAATGGGATTCACTGGCTTTACCCTGTGACTGGTGATGACACAGTCTTACAACACAGTCATACTGTACAGGATGTATACTCATCAAAGTTAATTAAGGGCCATTTGTCTTTTTGGACATATAGATTTAGCTTTATATTACGTTAACTACGAAGAATTTCCAGACATCTATTGCCGGCAGTTAATATTCAAGAACCTGCAGACATATTTAACCCTCTCTCTGCTGTATTAGGCACAGATACTACTCTTCAGGGCATCTCCGGTTGCCTTCATCATAGAGAGAGTTAAAGAAGACTGATGACACATTTATCAAGCTGAGTTATGAAATTTGGTAGGAAGCCACCCTCAATATATCTGCTGGTGCTTAATTTATTTTGCTGAGTATAGACAAAAACATAGGAAACTCACAACTCCTGATCAACTCTTTGATACTATATGATTGCCCATTGGGAATAACAATTCTAGGAACGGGAATATTTTCATTATATTGAGCAATTTTCTAATATGAATACCAGTACATGTTTAAATTTGAATTTGTTGTATTGCTCAATGAATCTTTTATGGTTTGCTTATTGCTATTTGAGATCTTAAAAAAATGATTATTCAGAAAATGAACCACACTTTAGCATTTTAATCTTCAAGTCACATGAGGGGGCATAATTGAATAAAATTCTGCCATTCCGTGTCAAAATCCATGTAGTACGATACTGTATTGTGTCAATTGCCTGTAAACAGTGACCTTGATGTGTTCTTTTATGTCTTTAACACAGAAGTTCCTTATATTTTAAAGCTGAATACTCATTCAGGGCCATCATGGAATTATCTTTATTTAAAATTTATTAGGATGTTCAGTGCCTTACAATAACAAAATATCAAGGAATGTAATTTTAATATACTCTAAAGAGTGCTAAAATCAAGCTTTGCAATTTGTTAATAGCAGTTTAATTTTCTTTCTGATACGGCTCAGGAGCATGCATCTTTAACCCTCTCCCTGCTGGAGGCAATTGTATATGCCCAAATAAGCTGTCTGTTTCTAATACAGCAGGGAGACGGTTAATGAACACAAATATCGATCTCTTCATAAGATTACGTCAGAAATTGACATCTAACATTTGATATCTTTTTCCTCGTGACCCATAATGTAGAAATAATTTGGCATTGACAATACATAGCTATATGATCCTGTCTTGAATGAGTGGACAAGAAAATAGTATAGTCATCCTCCTCCAATTCGACAAATGATCGCGATTTAATGGCGGTAAAGTTAGCATGAAATCACCGTCACGCGACCTGTAGTGTTTGAAGTGCTAACTTGTATTAGAAAATGTTATGAGTATTTTTTATGTGATACAGAAGGAAATAAGAGGTATGTAATGGATTGCAACTGATATTAAACATGACATTTAGTTTGTTGTATTTGCCAATGAGGAAAAACCAATTTTACTTCTGGTTTGATGCAGTTGTTACAATATTAACACATTCGATGGCCATTATTGTTATATATTCATACCAGTAACTTTATCATGTTAATTGTTTTATTTGCCTGTATTAGTTACCATATCTAGCAGTTTAAACATGTTATAATATCTTGTTCTACTACAGTAAATATTGAAAAATTGAAAGAATGCATTGCACCTTTTTCCTTGTAATATTTAGAGCTTCTCGAGAACATTACAGGATATTGAATGGTATTGATACATAGGAAGGGCCCAATGCACTTACAATAACAGCCCTTATTGAGGATATTGAGTATGATCAATACATAGGAAGGGCTTCAGAGTGCAAAGTAAGATGTATATACTTTGTCCTGTGTAACACTTCATAGAATGAGGCCCAAGAGAGGTTTTACACTTTATTGAATGAGGCCGAAAAGAGGTTTTAATTTTCATCAAATGAGGCCCGTGGTGTTTTTTCCCCCTATATGTGATGCTATGATGTGAGCATGTAAAAATCTATATGGCCAGTTTCACAAAGACATTGTAGTTTAATATAAACCTTGAATCTACGAGATTTGGGAAAGGAGGTTATATGTAAGTTCCTTATATGGCTTGCTGCTTTGATCACTAGCACAGGATATACTTTCTTGAAGGTCTCATATCCTCTATAAGAACATAGCGCTCATAAGTGCACGATCCCTGTGTATTAGAGAGAGATTGCTACGAGAGGGCTTAGGGTCTCGTGGTAGATATGAGAGCTTCGAGAAATTATGCTCATAATGGTATTCATAAAAAAAAGAAGTCAGTTTTTGCTATATATTTGGTCTTCAAAACTGACTTAAGCCCTTTTATGAATACTAGCCCTGAACTATCACAGACTCACAGACCTAACATGCTACCAGCAACCGAATGATGCGATAAGAATTCCTCTGTGATGCGATAAGAATTCCCTGATGGGCAATAAAGCATTATCTTATTAATTCATATAGCTATCTATTCATGCTACCAGCAACCAAATGATTACTGACTCAAATAC
>JAVCKZ010065268.1:0-14691 GCA_034780755.1 Lepetodrilus elevatus
TGATAGACAATGTTGTAATTCCGGTTGCACCATCTCCTTAACTAGAGGACTTTTTGCCAGTCTGCTGCTCTACTATAGCTATCAAATAGAGGTTGTATTTTCGAAATATACTAAATCATGCACCAGTTTTCATTGTATGCATTATACTATGCATTCAAGATCATGGAACCCTTTAGTGGAGCTTGTGTATCCTCAATGAAACCGCAACCCATTCATCAATGGTCTACATTAGACCATAACCCTTGTATGAATGGTCTACATGAGACCATAAACCCTCACATGAATTGTCTGCATGATACTGTAACCCTCGAATTCATGGTACCCTGTAACCCTCACATGAACGTTCTACATAAGAGGGTTACGGTCTCATGGTGGATACAAGAGCATACATGAAATGGTGCCCTGAATGAACATTAGTTTTGGCATATCCTCTAATACAGTTAATGCTGTTGTATATTTGTAATATCCTGTCCATAATTGAGGATGAAAAAAAAAGGAATTAATCTTGTTCATGATCTTGAAATGTCATGATGACCTGCTGTTCTAAATTTTACTAAGAGATGGCAGATACAATGTTGGCCGTTGTACAGTCTGCAAAGAAGCTCATGTTCCGACTGACTTCAATCACGTTACCGAGTGGGCTACGGAACCTTTGGCATTATTATAAATGTGTGTAGAGTCTGTTTGCAGAACACGGAAATGAAGTGTATACATGAAGCATTATACCCTCGTTATGTCGCGTTTCCTGCAGATATTGACGTATCGATGTTCGGCCTGTTCCATGTCTGCTTCAGGCGGCCTTGTCTTTGATGCATCTTTAAACTGTGCTTTACAATAACAAAACCAGCGCTATGTACAGCACGGTTCTTAAGGCTCTCGAGAAACGCGTGGATATTTCTTCTTTAAATACTGCTTTCTCCAGTATGACGTTTTATCATTAATGAAGGCTTGAGTTAACTGATGTGTGGCAAATGGCCGATGGTCTATGTTGCTTCTGATGTGTCATGTACTGCAAGAAGGAAGGATGTGTTCTTCCATCACGTTGCGAGATATTATCGAAAAAAGTAGAGATGTAAAGTGGAGGAATCTCGACAACACTGATATGAAATTAATTCCCAATATATTCTTTGCCATATCGCGGACGTGTGTGAAAGAGCCATAATTCCCACCACTTCCAGCATAAAGTGGAAAGTTATTGATATCTTTATATCGATATCCAACATTCCATTTAGATAAATCCCATTAAATACCTTTTTTTAAAACTGTGTATGTCCATCAAGAACCTATTTAAGTAATTAAAAACATTGCCATCCATATGAATATTAAACTCCTCTCATTCGGCTTTATTTGCAATGAAGAAGGAAATCAATGAAGTCTTCATTTTCTGTGATGACCTGCAATAGATGGAACAATAGGGATAAAATGTTTTGTTTGGACGCAGGCCCGCGTATTTGTTTTAGTAAATGTAAGGGAAGCAATTGGCGGCCATCATTGATTGGATCACGACAGAACCCGGAGACAAGACGTCAGCTGACTGGGCGAGATGGAAATGCCAGGCGGCATCTGACAATGAACACGTCTGGGGACAATTGGCATATACCTATTTGTCTACTGACTACCGTAATTAGAGCGATCTGTTTCCAGAAATGTTCTGTAATGTCACAGGTTCTCCTCTTTTGTCGGGTGCCATTTTAACAGGAATATGCCGATCCTGGGATTTGAACCTGTTGTTCAGATTGCGAGTCCAGCACTCTACCAACAGACCTAACGGATTATCAGGTCGAGATCAGCAGGAGCACTTTATACAGTGCTCCCTCGATATAACGACCTTTGATGCACCGCGGATTCGGATACAACACAGGGTCCAACGTGGACCCCATTAAAAAAAAAAAATATTTCACCAATTATATTTGTTGATATAACGTGGGTATTATAACGTGGGTGGCATGTCATGAACCCCAACTTCAGCGTTATATCGAGGGAGCACTGTATCATACTCTAACAATTGCATAGCATTAGAAAGTCAATTTTCCAAACCAGCAGTATATGAAATATTTCCATTTAAGTTTCCAAATCAACAGTATATGAATTTGTTTCCATGAAAATCCCATTTTCTGTGTAATGTTTTATTATTAATGTTTACTTGTATCACGTTTCATACTTAATAATATATGCCAATTTGCCTTGTAGGATGAAACAATTGTATTTATATTTTCTACCTCGCTTGTTATTGCTATGTATTGAGCTGTACAAGGGGCTAGAGTCCAATGATGCAAGTCAGATTAACACTGTATTAACCCTCTTCCTGCTGGATTAGGCACAGTCACTGTTCTTTAGGGCATCTCCGGTTGCCTTCAGCATGGAGAGGAGTTAATATAATTGAAAACATGTTGAAAACAATTAATTGAAGAGTAAGCTTCAGGATAGGTACTTCTATGAAAGCTAAAATGTCCATTTAAAATGTCCGAATCTCGGGTACAATAATGGAGATTGTCTTCTCCGCCTCGCTGCACCGTTGGATATGTCTGAGAGTGATGAATCATACAAACTGTGAAATGCACTCAATCTTGCCTATTCCCTAGGCGTTGATGGCACGATAGTTTCTGGACCACTAGCTTAAAGAAGATTCACTAGGCATAATATTTGCAAGCTTCTATTGATTGCACTGCTGTGAAAATGATTTGATATCTCTCCATATTGCTTTGAATGTTTCATCCAACGCTGTCACAATTTCCGAACTGATATGCCTGGCGAAAAGGTTTATGCGACCCACCGGGTTCCTGGATAACCGACCCCGGTCCTGTATGGGGTAATCTGCCGTGTTCACGAGGGCCAGCTAATTATGTTCTGTGGTTTGTGATTGAGAGGTGGAATTAAAGGAGTGTTGTAGGACAGGTCACATTACGGCAAATAATTGTATTTTTGCGCCCGTTCCAGATTGATTTCAAAATATTGAATGAAACCTTGGAAAAAATAATATTCCATTTCATAATGTTAATTCAACCGTGAAATTTAGAATATTGTCGTAAATATTCTAGGTTGATCTCGGTCAATCAAGCAATGATCTCATTGAGTAAAGTAATGATCTCATTGAGTAAAGTAATGATCTCAGTTGGTAAAGTAATGATCTCAGTTGGTAAAGTAATGTTGGTAAAGAGTTAAAAAGGTTATGTTTCGTTCTAGGCACATAGGATTTCATTCCTTTTACCAACCTGCTTGGTTTTACTAAAACTTGCATGACATGTATTTATTTTGTAAAAATCTCATGAGTCTTGAGAACTGGTGTAAACTGGGCTTATTTTCTTTGTCACCAGCACATTGTTTGTGGTCACAGAACATCAGCAGTCAATACAGGTGGCATGTCCTCCAAGAACTGCTACTGCAGGGGAAAAAACACTCAAAGGTTTTTCTTGCTGTTGCCAAATGGCATTAGTTGCTGCCAGTTTTCATCAAGCATTGACTCTTTAAGTGCTGCACCCGGGGTCTTGGTTTCCTGTGATTGCCGGAGCTGTGCCCAGAGAATTTAAGGGGTTAATGGTAGCAGCTGTGAAAAGTGCAGAGCTCTTGTTGAGCTGATGTTGAAACGAAAGTTGGTTTTTGTTAACATTTAATGCTAAAGTTGGGCTGTGAAACTTTAGCAACAGCTTCAAACTTGGTATAAAAAAAATATCGTTCAAGAATCTTCTTGAAGAAAACACTTGTCAAAGAGTAGACTACGTTATTTTCAAAGCTTGTGCTCTGTTTGTCGAAAAGCAGATTACAAATGTTTTCTGTCTTTGAAAGAACTAGCCCTGCATACGTTTTTCTTTAAATTATAGATTGGCATATTGGCGCGCTTACAAATAGAATAATATATGTAAACTACCGACACTGCTCTGGATAGAATGGGCATCTGTATTGTACTTATCTCTTCTAGTCATCAATCCAAAAACACAGAAATGTTAAGAGTGGGGTTCACCAAACTGGGGGATGTGCAATTTAATTCTAAGGTCTTGCATTCGTCAATCCCCAAAACACAGAAATGTTAAAGTGTGGTGTACACCAAACTGGGAAATATGCAATTTACTTCCAAGGTCTTGCAATCATCAATCCCAGAACACAGAAATGTTAAAGTGGTGTCTCCTACCTCGACCACAATTCATTGTCTCCTCGGTCATGTGTCGTTGTTCTCTTGTGGACCCAATGTCTTAGGCTGCCGTGAACAATAACAGAAACACCTCTGTGTGACAAATGATAGAGCAGACCCTTCAAAACACAAGTCTTAAAGCAAACCAGGGTAAGTGTTATTACATTGCAATGCCCAGTCTTTGCCAGGAAGGGCGCTTGATGAATGATTACTGGTCATTATACTGTCTATGCTGGTCATTATACTGTCTAGTTACCAATTGGGAGCAAGATGACCATGCATTGCCGAGGAGAAACCTTTTAGGTTTTCAATCTATGGAATTAACCTTCTAATCGCTCAAAGACAAGATTGTTAAGTTTAAAGAGACTCTAAGGTACAAATTTATTTGAGATTTTTTTTATTTTACTCTGCCTGTTAATGTACTCCAGTGAGAGTAGAAATCTAGATTTCCCCACTTTTCCTTTTTAATAACGTACTTAAGTTTCTCCAGAAGTAAAAGCTTTTTTACAAATGGAGATATCTATGTCAATGTAAACATGTTGCTGCTGAATGGAAAATGGATGTCTGTATGGCAAGGTCTGAAAATAATATCACCTTCCATTCCCAAAAGAGGATCGCGAGATAAGAGAGTATTTCTAGCCAACTTTGGATGTATGTACCTGCATCTTGGCATGTGTCAAACACTGACTCGTGTGTTTGCCCCTCTGGGAGGCCACGGAGGTCGTGTTTTAACAGTGCTGCACCCCGTGTATATGTACACTGTATGGTGCTCCACGGAATGTGTTTGCAGATATAGGTATTTACATGTTTTCACGATGATATGGTCTAGTTATATGCTGTACACTTGCCTCCATGTCGTCATGGAAGACTGCCTTGGCTTCTGTTCTGTTGACAGAAGAGTTTACGTAAGCCAGTTATAGACAAGGTGTGCTTTCATGAAGCCCTCGTACCTACTGCCATAGCGCTGGTGGATCTATCTCTCTTGATGATCACTACAAGAGCTGCATAGTACCCTCATGTCTGATTTACAATAGTGAGTGTCACACAATGTTGGAACTTGGCATTTCAGTGATGTCATAATAACATGCTTCTTGTAGAAAAATAACCTAAAACCTTTTGTTACCATAAGCTATTATAGACCCATGAAGCTCTTCTGGTGCAATTGAATCAAGAGTGCTAATTGAAGATTCCAAGCAGACATTTCATTCCATGGATGCATACAGAATCTTCTCCAGACACTTTCATATGAATATTTTATCAATCAGTGGAATTGGTATACAAAAGGTTTATTTTAACCCTTGAGACTGTTGCTGGTCCTACGATCACAGATAAGCGTCTACTGCCCACGGAGGAAGGATTCAAACTCAGAACTCTTGGTGCCGCCCTCGTAGATATGGCCTATCACTTCACCTGTTACTACAATTGTTGTCTGGCAGCACTGCTACAGATCGTGGTAGAAGTGTCGGAGATGAAACCAGATAGACGTGGACCCTTGTCAGACCGTATGAGAGTAAATAGACAAGTATAATAGCAGGCAAAGAGATGATGTCCGACCATATCAGCATCTGTCTGGGAGAGTTTGCAACAATTTGAGTTACTAAACAGACCAATACACTCCCGGCTTTCCTGTTGTTATCGGAGAGCTGTAAGTACCGTTGGCAGCATCGGAAATGATGTCTGACGTGGTCACTTTGTTTACCTATTATTACCATGACATCGGGAATTACATTTGACATGGGACTTGGGTTCTTATCTCCAATTGTTGTGGCATCTACTTGGGCGTGGTAACCATTCCGGTAACAGAACGTGTTGTGACGCTAGTTCTGTACTAACTCTGGTTATCAGAGGTAATCGTAGTAAACGTGTGCTTATCAGTTGATGTCCTCCATATGGTGGACATTGTGGGGGGGTTGGGGTGGGTGGTGGGGCTATCTGACCACTGCTGTTTCCTGTTGTCACAGGCTGAGATACCTACAGCTCGAGGGGAATCAGGAGGTGTTCCTGAAAGCTGCCGAGTGTTTGGCTTTCTGTATCTAATTTCTACAAGAATAATCTTAATTATTTCTGGATGTGTAATGTTTGAGTATCAGAATATGCAATAGATGATGACTTCAAATCTGATGATTATTTATTTACAATTATGAAATAGTAATATAACTAGGTAGTCATGAATTTTTTTAATGTACCCTCGTAAGCTTTTTAAAGCTCTTTAAAAACCAATTTCTGAACCACTAACTGATTGTACAACAATGTGTATGAATGGTTAACCCATGCAGGTACATATTGAGGAATTCATCCATTGACTTACTTTCTGTTCTATTGCCTTTATTTGCTTCAAGAGAGCGGTATAAATGTAGAATTCTTGCTCTACTATCGCATCTCTTGTCATTGCAGGTAGGTTATCTGTATCACCTGTTTCTGGATCCGTGTTATGTATCCTGCCTGCTCTGATATACCCTATCCTGCCTGTCCAATTTAAGCTTATTACTTGTCCAGTCTAAGCCTATTGCCCGGCCTGAGTGTCCAATCTAGGACTACCGTATGTACTGACAGATGGAATACCCAGACAGACCAGACCATATCTACATGCAACATATCAGCTAAACATGAAATTAATCCCCATTATCAACTTATCGCTTCAAAATATCAAAATTGCCTGTGTTTCTATCATCCCTATCGGCCTCCGGTTCCTTGCGCTCATGTTCAGTCTAGTCTAAAGCATGGAGTTTAATCCACATTATCACCTCAAATTATCAAAATTTCCCATGTTCCAATCAGCCTGTGTTGCCATTGCTCTGCGGTTCGTCTGGTCGGAATGTGATATAGCACACTGTCAAGTTGTTGAAATGCCATCCCATATCACCTAGTACATGTGCAACATCCAATCAGCTGGCCAATCAGCCGTATATCCCCCAGACTGTCCACTGTACAGCTATCTGTATCCCCTGCCAGTCTGGTATCTACACACAGATGGTGGTCTGACTCCGGGGAGGCAGCAGTGGATCAGCACCACCTCATCAGGACGTCTTGGCCAGGACCACTGGTCACTCGGTGTCTTCAGGACAATGCCAGGACATCGTCAAACAGCTTAAATATCCAAAGTTTTTTTTAGTATTGTCAAATCTTTACAACACATGCTGGTGAAATCTGCTTTTGTCATCATTAATGACAAGCAATAGACTTACCAGCCGTGCTTATCAAGATCCAAGTGTATGGCAAAGTAGTCAGCAGATCTGACAGCTAGACTATCAATAGTCTCGGAGGGTTAAAGTAAATCAATAATATATATTGGTATTATATTTATATGAAAGGAGCCACTAAAATTCTTTAACCATTTATTCCATATTAAGTAACTGAAGAATACCTTTTTTATTCATTTACTCTAGTATACAAATAGATTGTATTACTCTTACTCAGTTATAATTATATAGATCCATGAAAAATAAAAAATAAAAATTTTTAATTTTGTTTTGGTAAATTGGGGTTTAGATCCATTTTCAAGATTGTTTCACTTAATATCACAGCTTGTCAATTTAAGACAGGGGGAAATTCATGAGATCCATAGCAATGAACGTTGCAGTAAACCTGCAAGCACCTGTTGTACACAGGGGAGGAATACATTGGATTTCAGATATTTAGCATTATATGTGTCCGTGCACCGGGTGTCTTGTATCCCTGGCTCCACCATATGTGCTCTGTCAGACATACCTACGGCTCACCGCGCTGTCGGGTGAAGTGGGGCGCTATCATGATGCCGTGGAGGTTTATTTGGCTGATGTGTTATTTATTTAACACTGTGCATGCCCTTGGTGTCGTGTTCTTGCACACTGGACTCGAGCATATGGCAGGTCAACGTATAACATTGTTATGTTATTTAGGGCTAACGAAAACATTGCAAGCTTTCGAGTACAGATGCACACATTGACGCGTATAATGCTCCGTGTTGTGCTATGGTAATGATAATATTGTTGTCGTTACTGCAGGAATTGCGTATATGCTTTAATATGTTTTTACGTACGTTTGAGCAAGCGCGGGGTTCGCAGATGGTCTATCACGTTCTTCCTGTATTAATGGAAGCGTAAACAGGAGTAATGATCTTCTATTGGGGGTAAAAAGCAATAATATCACGAGGCACGTTGGAAGAGATTGTGCTGTACAAATGAGCTAGTGAGTGTCTCTTCAGCTGTTAAACTTTTCAATAATAGTCGCATTGGATCCTGCTATTTAATCAGCCATTCCGACTGAAATTCAATTCCAATGTGGCTATTAAAGGCATTGCAATGACATAAACTTGCCACATGATTTCATTTCAGGGACTGTTAATAGTGTCACCTTACCCTTCTCTCTGTGTGTATGATGAAGTGCTTTGGTTGAGAACATTAGACTATACAGGTGGTTACTGGCAGATGGCTGCTGGCCAGTGTTGTCTTATCATTGTTAAGGGTTTATCGTTGTTGGTGTTATCACTTTATTGCTGGGCTATTGTCTAGGAGTGTCCAGTTAGTTATCCGGCCACTGCCCGCCACATCTGGTCTCAGTAAACACCATATCGCCACAGCTTGAATCCATCTTGCAGTTATAATTGTGAAACGGTTATTTCAATATTTTCGTTGGATGTAAATGGATTTTAAAATATATTATTACTAAACTATTGTTTTTATTGCATTATTTATCATCATGTATGGGTGAAGGAAAGAATCAATCACGCATTATTGCTTTATTCATTTTTATTTGTTTGGACATTTTCTGCTGCAATGCTGAGCATACGTTTGCTCAAAGTAATATAAATGATAGGTTTGGGATAGTGCAGCCTACAAACTCTAATATATGTCCTTGAATGGCATCTGGATGTCCAATATCTCATCTTTCAGTTGGGTATAATTACCATTAATATTTAGTATTAAAAGTAAGATATCCCAATGTGTAAAATACATGGTAGTAATCCAAAGGGCTGGCAGCTGTATGTACAATGTTTCTGACAACAGTATTTGTAATGGTACTTACAATTGTAAATATACAATGTTTATGGCAACATTATTTGTAATGGTACTTACAATTGTAAATATAATGTTGATGACAACAGTATTTGTAATGGTACTTACAATTGTAAATACAATGTTTCTGACAACAGTATTTGTAATGGTACTTACAATTGTAAATACAATGTTGATGACAACTGTAGATACAAACAATATTTCTGAAAACTGCTGATAAAATTATGTTAACAGCTGGAGTTATAATGAACAATATTGCTGATAATAATTATTGTAAATTATATATTCCTGACAAAAGCAGTTACTATTTTAAGAACGCCATGGGAAACTAGGTGTGATGTCCACAGATTAGCGCAGGTTATTTTTTCCTCACTCCACCAGAAGCGATCAGATTACACGACTGTCCCATAAACTATTAATGCTGCACATGTGTTATGTGTAGTTGTTTGCTGCAAGCTATACCTCAGAGACTTATTGTGATATAGGGCCACGATGATGCCATCCACTAATTCTGTGTACGTTCTGTGTTGTTAGGTCATGCTGACAATATACACAGTCCTCAGAATATGATTACGTTGCTAATTTTCGACAAGAGCAATTGCTCTGTGTTTTCCTGTACGAATCGGCAACAATCTAAGACAGCGTTAACTCCAGGCGTGGCAGTGGTGTCGGCTATTGCTGAAGTTGACATTACAGTTACCTTACAGTTAGCAGCGTTTCATACAGGGGGGGCCCTTATCACAATTCCGACATAAGATAGTGCAGTGCAGAGCTTAGGATATGGAATTTCCAAGCTCCATTTTCTGGGGTATTAATCTTATCCTAGAATTGTTGGTATTTGAATATTGAAATACAGCAAGAATTGAGCAGCTCATGCTAAAAATTGGAATAAGTACATCTGCTCTTATGAATACAACACAGATAAACATTCTTGATAGATTTTAAACAATTATTTTATTATACAGCTTTCTTTTGTCTCGCCAAGTTCACCTATGAATATCATTCTCCCAGGCATGTGTCAATGTGATCCAAACATTAGTGGTTGATAGAATAGCCAATTATTAGTGTTTCATAGAATAGCAAACATTACAAGATCAAGTCACAAGTTACAATTAGAGAGTTAAAAAGATACAGTGTATGATGCTCAAGCCATGGGCCTCGTAAGAAAGTCTGATCTCGAATTTCATGACTAATTGAGCTATGACTTGAAGATTAGTTTTATAATATGGATACCTGATCCAAAGAAAACATTGCTGCGGTGTAAGAGTACACACAGAGTATTATTCCAGACTATGCCATAACCTGCTTTTTACTGTACAACAGGTTTTTACCATGGACATCTTGAAACATGCTGCTTGGAGATGTTGGTAACCTTGAATTTTTACTTTTGACATTTAAGACCAATAAACTGTTCTTTGGAATGTTGGTGGACCTAAGCTCTGATCTGTAGAACATTCATAGGCCTAAGCTCTGATCTGTGGAACATTCATAGGCCTAAGCTCTGATTGTTTTAACATTGGTAGGTCTAATGTGTATTGATCGACACATGTATAATAGTTCAATTCAAATGACAATTAAGATTAGGCTATGGTAGATCTACATAAAAACTAGAAGAGCGAAAGTCTTTGTTTCAACACTCTGCAATTGTTTTCTCAGAAATATTTGAGTTTAGTGTTCAATGGGATTTCATGCTGAAATATGTGTAAGCTTGAATAGAGATGAATTATTTTGAAGTGTTCTATATTGCGTATTTGATTATCCATGTCTGGTGTATATTGATCATGTCAACTGGGAAAGGACCGACTGGTGTATGTAATCTGTGTATGGTTTTAAACAAAGCTTGGCTGTTGTGACATCCATCATTAAAAGATGGGGTATATTTGTCCATATCCCGCCACCTGACGATACAATATGTTTTCCCTGGCAACGGCATGTCCAGCCAATCACGTCTGATACGTTCAATAATCGCCACACTCAAGGCTTGTATCCGCACACCGTCTTGTCAAAAAATGTTTCATTAGTCAAAAATCAGCTGGAGATCTGTGCTAACATATCCAATGGTAGTGGTTGGCATTTATAGATGGATATTCAAGTTCCACTGCACTTTTAAAATGTGGTATTTGTTCAAGTCGTAAGATGGATCTGAGGAAACTGGTAGCCAATAGAATGGAATATGTTCATAGGCATCACGCTAGTTGTAGTTGTAGGAATCGTTGGTACCTGAACGTATGGCAATCTCTTTTATGGAATTGGTGCAGCGTTGTTTTAATATATTAACATTAGGTAACAATACTAGTACAATATTATACAACCGACACAAATACAAATGTTTTTACAGACAAACAATGTTGTAACACATATGACATAAACAGATAATTTCTTTTTCCATGTATGAAAGTCTACGCAATTCAACTTCCGCGTCATGTAAATAGTTTTATCATTATTTAATATTCTATATTAATGGAAGTTTGGATTTCGGTATTTTGAAAAGGATGAAACATCAGTGAAGACTATGTCTTAATTACCTGTCGTTATTTAAAGTAGGAATTTTCACGTTTTTCCATCAAATTGTGCCGTTAGTTCTGTTGACTCGTCATAAATTATGTTGACACTCCGTCAGGAACCTCCAACAGATGCAATTCAGTGCAGGCTTTCACAAATTTGACAAAACACGAAAAAATGTCAAAAAGAATGTATTGCTTTTAAGGGCTATTGATTTAAGCCTGGTTGAAGTGGAGGAACCCGCCTGTCCTGAACCCTGCACTCAATATGGAGGCGATAAGCTTGTCTCCTAGGAACCCACAGCACAGAAGACTCTGTGGAATACAGTTTTACACAAACTCACCTACTGCAGAAATTGGACTGTAATTCTTGTGAATGAGAAATGAGGATAAATTGAATTTACAGTGAGGTGGAGGAAGCGGCGAGTGCTGTCAGGAGTATCTCAACTGATGGGATTTGTTTGTTTTGCAGGCTCTGCGGCAGTGATTGCCACACATCGTATTCTGAGAGGAGAAGTCTTGCCTCGGGTCCATTTCCTGGCAAGTGCTGTACCCGTGCTGGTAGATTACTTCGGATGTTTGGTGAGTAGTATCTGAGATATCTCGGACCTCCACGACCGGGTCACGATTCCGCGGCTAGGATATACTAGCCGCGCAGATCAATCTGCAATCATCGAAAAGACTGATTATGTTTTTTGGGATGGACATTACGAGAAAATTGCTTTTGAGTTTTGATTTGCCGTTGATCGATGTTAAATCATCGCCTGGTGAAAGAAGGATGTTGGTGGAAGGATTAGTGGGTAGTGTTGCAGAAATCAGTCGACTCGAGTCGATGTCGTTGCGACAAGATAATGGATAATTGGACATTGATACAATATTTATGTATATTGTTAGAAATTGGATAATTTCATTTACACTTCCATTGGCTTTCGAAGCCAGCATGATCAATACATTTAGAAGCAAGTACTTCCGATATCGGGGGATATATAGGATATTGATGAGAACTCTCCAGGCAAAGCGGTCACATTGAGACTGTGCAGAAGTCGGAGACGACAGTCGGTGGTGCGTTGTGGAATCCACTTGTTCGGTACTGTCGATATTAAATAGCCCCCATATTCCTGAATACGGAGGGTAACTGACGGATATATTCATTCAACAATTATGGCAGTGTTGTGGCTATGTATCATCTTGTTCAGTCACAATAAATAGTTTGCGGAGAGAGTGGTAAATGTGAATTTACAAGAATTTATGGGGGATTTATGGGACTGTTAATGTGGGATGATATGAAAGTGTATTATTATCCATTACATAGAATGAGGATGATCAGACATTGAAGCAGCAATACATCATACAACCAGATGTCACATGACCATTTCATATACGTGATATGTGGTGCCATTTGGGAAATGATAGAATAATCTCTTAGAAAAGTGTTCATAGTTATTTCCACAATTTTTGATGATAAACGAAATTGAAGAATGCCAATGAAAAAAGCACTTGTAATCTTTCGTCACAGCTTGTTGATGAGATATTTAAATGTTTGCTCGTACATCAAACATGGTGCTGGTGAATACTACAGACTGAATCGAGCTAGGAAGATATTTCATTTGCAATGGTTGGATGATGATATTGATTGAAATGTAACATTTTGCACTAAATATTCTACAAAAGGTTTGGTTACATCTGCCAGTATAACACTATGGCTTTGGGTAGTGTGTTTAATAATGCTAAGTGTACAGGTGAAATGTCATTGATTTAATTGGTGGCATGCTGCAAACTACTTGACACAATTCTTGATCTACCATTTCTGTGGCTTCCACCTGTTGAAGTAAAAAAATAATTAAAAGCACCATCAGTCGATTTTAATGATCAAGTTTATAAAAAGGGATATTTGAGTAAATTTGTATTGAACAATGATAATGTTGCATTGGAGAAATGTATGCAGTCACAGAAATAATATTCAGAAGTTAATTTTGTAATGCATCAGAATCTAAACTGACAAGCCGTGATATAAATGAAAGATATTGAAATTGGCTCTAAACCTCAATTCACTGTGACCGTTGACATGCAACACATTTCAAACTGAATACCAGACTTACAGTTGGTCAGAAACAAGACCAACGCTATCAGGATCTGACATAATGTCCACACATACCCGTGACCCTATCTATGGGGCTGACATAATGTCCACACATACCCGTGACCCTATCTATGGGGCTGACATAATGTCCACACATACCCGCGACCCTATCTATGGGGCTGACATAATGTCCACACATACCCGTGACCCTATATATGGGGCTGACATAATGTCCACACATACCCGTGACCCTATCTATGGGGCTGACATAATGTCCACACATACCCCGACCCTATCTATGGGGCTGACATAATGTCCACACATACCCCGACCCTATCTATGGGGCTGACAGCTTTTGTTGATGGGCCTCTATGGCCTTTCTTCGTGTCCGTCCCAGATTGTAAAACTACGGGGTAATGTCCCTGTAGCAGTGATTGCACTATAAACACTCATTATGTTAATTACATGGTCCCAGGTATGTTACAGCATGTACAATTACACCACCCCGAGGGAAGCGGTACCAGGGAAGCAGGCCGGTAGTTATACTGATGCTGTAATGTCCACTATAACCTCCCAGGGGATTGGGGAGGGGAGAGGTTGCTATTTATTACTACTTTTGGGGAGGGGGAGTGTGTGTGGTGTATGTGTGTGTGTGTGTGTGTGTGCATGTGCATGTGTGTGTGTGTGATGTATGTGTGTGTGGGTGGGTGTGTGGCATTATTTGTTGGTATTTAACTATTTGTCATGGGAATATACATTGTTGTATATTTAAGTAGAGAATACATGTTTTTTGCTGTTGTTATATTCCAATTTGCTGTGGGCAATATGTGGTGTATTTAAGGTATGTTCTACTAAGGTATGGGAACACAATTTTTTTTTTTGTGTGGTGTATTTAAGGTATGTTTTACTAAGGTATAATAATAATAATAATAGTGCATTTATAATGCGCTGGACTCCATGCGGAAAAACACATGCTCGAAGCGCAGACAA
>JAVCKZ010065279.1:0-14691 GCA_034780755.1 Lepetodrilus elevatus
ATGCCAACTGATTTATGTTTTTATATTATATTTACTTGTAGATTGTAAAAAGTATCCAAGGGACCCCAAAATCAAATTTTCATACGTTTTTAAAATTAATTATTAATAAAAATGTAATCGAAAAAATATATAAGATTGTCGGAGAATACAATTTAACATGGGTACATATGTTTATGAAAACCGTTTTGAATATTTATTAAATTTTTAATTATTTATGGGTAATTATAATTCATGTTCGTGTACACGAACGTTGGCAGGATAAAGGTTACTAGTAAATTAGTGACATATTAATTTTGTTATTTATAGTATGTGTGAAGGGAAGGTATGCTTTGTATACAAATTAATAATATTATACTACGCAAATGCATGTCCTGTTGACAAAGTTGTGCCGCTTGTCTGAATTAAGAATAGATGACATACATGAAATCTGTGTTTGAATATTAAAATTACAATTGACAGACATGCAGATGTTTCAACTAATGATCATGGAACTAGGTCAAGGAGAAATTGTTTATCTTTATGACATCCAATGGCAATGGGGTGATCAAAACAAGACAAAAACAATGTTAATATTTAATACAATTATAGACAATTTATCTAGCTATATTAATAGTTTTATTTTATTTTATTAGATCTAGTCAATTTATATTGACATACTAAATGATTTATATGGAAGAAAAATGTACAATTTTGTGAATGTCTCACAGTGATTGAGTGAGATTTGTTATGGTCGCAGCTGAAATCTTTCAACCATTCGCGAGAATATCTCACACTGAATAAACAAATATATCTGAAAATATTTATCAATATTATCTTTCTTGTGCATATATTCTTATGGCTATAGGTGTAATGATGTAATATAATCTCTTCTGTAATTGTGCCTTATACAGCAACTTTGCATAATGAATGAATGAAAATGTGTTTTTGAATCATGGAGCAATTGTCATGTGCAATGCTAAGATTAGTAACTGGCCCTGAAGCTTACTTATTATTCTATGCACATCCCAAATTGTTATCCTGAATACGTACGTAATATTATGCTCATGATAATACACCAATTATGGAGATGTAATTTTACTTTATAACCCGCCCAATCCCATTCGCCTCTCCTTTGCCTTTCCTCCGAGAACGAGAACAAAACTGATGATAAACATGATAAAGATTGCTGCATATGATGCTAGCTACGTCTCGCTATCGCTGAAAATTTCAGAAATACATTGGGTGCAGATTGTCAAAGATGAACTTCCCACTTTGAGGTTATCACTAGCAGGAAAGTTATTACATTCTGAGATTGTCACCCAACCTTCATGACAGGAGACAATAGACAGGGCACAATAGGTGAGTCCAGATCCAACATAAATATCAGCCATGTGCTGCTAATGCTAGCACACAACCCGCGGGCTTACCATAGTTATCCAAGCTAAGCTCTGAGGAAGCGCATCTCGGTGCTGTTTGATGTGAACACACCTACTTGGTTAAGCAATACGTATGTGAATAGCTGTAACACAGGTAATTAGAAAGATAAGAAGTATAATTACATCAGGAATTTAAAGAACGTGCAAGGTATGGAGGTAATGCCGGTTGGGGTAATTTACATTTGATGTTTAGAAATTAACGAACAGGAACACATAAAATATGCTAAGATTACCGCCCTGTGGGACAAGACCATTACCGTTATGTGGGAGCCGTGTGTATATATATAGATCTAATTAGACATATAATGAAGTCATCGATCTTGCAAGACTACAGGGTCAATTGTTATAGATACATCATGTTAAACAGCCACTTGGGACTGGGAGACAGGAAATTGTGAGGCGGAGTCGGATAATCGTAAACCGTGGGAATAACCTAATTTGTAGAACTAAATCAATATGTGGTGAATTAATTAGGTTGAATGGTGTTAATATAACAGCTTTATTTGGATTGCCGAGTGCAGTTTGGTCAATATCGTGCCAATATATGGATTTCTGGTTATCTTGTGGGTGGGTTGTGGACATGCAGATTACCGGTAGTGCAGCATGCATATCCTACATGGTTCTCATTCATAAGTCAGATGGCTCAGTGGTTAGTGGTTTGTACTACACAGCCAGAGGCCTGGTCTGGGTTCGAATCCTGAAGAACTGACTTGCATGTGGGCAGGGATGGGTTTCAATGTTTATATATGCATATGCATACAAAGTTATGACTGTTAGTTTTTCTACACCAGATTGTGCCTGTGGATCCTGCCATGAAGCATAGTTATTTCAGGTTCCTCTCCCACCAAAAAGCATATTACTATGATACTGCTGAAGAACTAAAATAAGAAGTCTTAGTCTCCACAGTCATGTGCATACAAAGGATGTAATTTATGGACTATACGCAATAAGCCTTGATTTATGACCTTTTCACCGCCTTCTGATTTCGGCAATAATGTAATAAAAAGTATCCGTTTCGGAATCCTGACAAGGTTTACAATTTCTCATTGGACACTCCCAACATTCTGAATAATGTTTCTCCATGGTAATAAAACACTTAATAAAGCCAAGCATTACCATCAGAGGTACATTGTGCATTGGTCTTTCACTGGTATTCTGCCGTGACCATTCAATGGTAGATGCAACCTGTTGAAACCTGATTTCAGAATCGGATCAAGTGTGAACCAGAATCGATGTCGTCCTCATAAATTCTTATTAAAATGCGTGTTCATTTGCATATATAGATTTTTGTATGCTGTCGATGAATTATTTATATGTCTGTGTGTCTGTGTCACTTTGGTTTTGTATATATAGAACACGACTGGAGTATCCATTTAAAAACTGCTTTATAACAGGACGGTGCTACGACCTAGGCATGTTGTAGTCTTATTCAAGTATTTCAAAAGTATGGAGTACAATAGCAGGACTGCAAAATAATGATAATGGAGTTATTTATAGATCTAATATTGATGTTACATTGATAGTAACAAATAATAGGCAGTTTCTTTCAAAATTCTAAATGTATTTCATTTGGGAAATGTCGTTTCCAATTAATTTTAGCTTAATCTTTTCTCAGTGGTGTCAGTACAGGGTAGTTATATTATCGGTTCTCAGTGGTTACGGTAGTGATATTATCTGTTCCTGTTGGTGATGATAGTGATATTTCATAGTGATGTGTTATGTATAAGGATACTATAGAGTTACAACTGTATAACTATTAAATCTAAAGTTTCATGATGTTTTACAGCCTCACTATTGAGACTGCTAGTTTTGGTTTTTTACACCATTGACTTTAACTTGACTGTACATGTAATCTAAAATTTATTAAATGGCCATTTAAAAAAGAAAATATCACTAATACTTTCCTATAAATGACATTATGATATTTCTGATTTACAACCTTAATCTAATCAAATGTATTAAAATTATTATTTATCATGGCAAGCAAATTTGATGAAATTATGACTTTCCTAAACATGCTAAATGAGAGATTTACCCATATTAACATCGCTGACTGTTAATGAACTTTTAACATTAAGGAAATGAAAACCAGGATGAAAGTTTATTAGGTCATATTTCCATAATAAGACAGATGATTTCTATCTATTGTATTCACAAATACACGTGAAATAGGTGTCTCTCGCACTGACACCGCTAATATGGCCCCGGGCTATGGCTGAACCAGCAGTGGTGACACACACTGTGACACACGGTGACTCTGGTGTCACATCCTCACATGAGTGAGACCACTGCACCAGAGACAGTCAAGCCACTCATTGCATCGTATCACGGTCTTCACTTCCTGACTCGACCAGAATAGGAAGAAGGATTTCTTGTGAGATCTTGCTGGATAAAATGTAGTTTTCATGAAGCGGAGTGGTCAACTGAGTTTGTTTTCTCACGGGTGAAAGAACAGATTGTGTTTAATTGCGTTGTCAACCACCGGTTATTCGAAACACGGTAAATTTTAAGACATGTCATCAGAATGTTCAGAACTATCGTATACTCGAGGTGAGATTAACGGGAGATGTTCCAGTCACGTTATTTAAATTTCTTTCTCCAAGAACACATTGTTTCTTAAGATACATATGGTAGTTGTTGATTTAGTTGGGATTGTTTAATATCGTATTATTAATATCATTTGAAGTAGATAGTTATATGGTACATTAAAACGGGTCTGCATACAATTAATATATTCTGGAGCAAAGGTCAATTATTCAGGTTATGCTGACACACGTTTAAATTCAAATTAAATTTTAGGTGTCCTGTCATTAATGGATGCCATTTCGGCATTTGCTATTGAAGAAAATCATTTTCAATGGCTATCGAATAAAAATATATGTTAGGTCAGTATCAGTTTGTTATGACAGTCCATTGTCACAATTAATGTGTCATTATTACTTCACTTTAAAATATATGCCTATTTAACGTTTTATATTTAATAATGGTATTTATGAAATTGCATTGATATGATATAAATTGACCAAATTCAGCATCAACATTTCTTATTCTAAATATAATTATTCACTATTTTTTTTTAATTGAATGGGTACGTGTTAAACTCGCACAATAAATTATTCAGGAGTAAAAGTCAACTAAGCAGGTTGTACTGACACACATTGAAATTCAAAATGTAATTTCAGGTGTCCTTTATGCGACCATTTAAGCATTCATTCATAGATGTTATCAAAAAGTCAACATGACTGAGAACTCAGCGCATATATCTGCTCGTGTTTCGTGTCGATTGACGTATTGAAAATGTTTCTGGGCTTTAGATGGCCAGCCATGCTGTTTGCTCGGTTTAGACCCAAACATTCTGGGCTAGTTTTAGGAAGGGAATATTTGATGCACCAAGAGAGACGTCTAAGATTTGAGGACATCTTCACCTGTGTACATTGGGTCCCTGCCATGGGTTAACCCTCGCAGTTCCATGTACGTGTACATATGCTGTCTATTTTCCCTCATCCAACACTTCTAAAAGTCGGAGCGCTTTGAACTAACCTTCAAACACCGTAATAATGAACGGATTCTAACAATGCCCGTGTTTGCGCCAGAGTTTAAAGGGTTAAACCTCGGAGTCTCCGATAGGAGTGTCTGTCGTGGATTTTGAGTACCTGCGAGTTAAGCGACTACGCTTCGCTGAACAACGACTGACTAACGGACATGTGGCTACTGTGTATAGGGGATGGGGGCACTGGCGGCTTATGTGATGTAAGGGGGGTGGGGGAGAGTGACCGATAGACAGACTTACATACATACATACACATGCATGAGGTGAGTTTGAGAAGTATCTCGGAACCCAGGTCGAGTTAGATCGGTGAGATCGACCTCTCAAAAAGGTAGGCGGGAAAGCTGGTTGGTTTTCTCCAATGTTTGTCCTGTATCAGCTGGCTTCATTCTCTGGGGGTGTCTGTGTCAGAAGTAGAAGTGCGATCAGGTTCATTGTAGAACAGGCATAGAACACAACACAGACTTAATGTGATTAGTTTTTGGTTTCCTTCAAGAAGGATTTGGTACTAAGGTGAGTCAAGTTTCATTATTACTGTGTATTTGCAGGAAGTTTGAACTCGTCAGTTTTATATTCAAACTTTAGAGGTAAATACTATAGTATTTCACAAATTGCATTCTTAACATTCCAATACAGCTTTATGGGAATTTATCACGCAATGTTATGAGAGTTGTCATAGGAGTGTCCTAATCTACTTATTGTCAAGGCTACCTATTCTAGTTTTAGGTTTTTAATATTTGTAATTGTTCAAGCACTAGTTTTCTTGAATTTAATCCATTATTTTTATTTATTTTTATGACATTAACCTGTTACTAGTGTGCCAATAATATTTCTATTGTATGGAAAGAGAGGTTTGAATTTGTTGTTGTATAAGCCATACCGGTAATGTCGTCCATGTAGCCTACATAACCGTTAAAGGTACAATAACCATTATGTCATAAATATGATAAAACATAAAACCTTTCCATCAACATTGTCTAATAAAACTTGACAATGAATGTCTGTCATTCAATGTAGTTTGCAGTATAATATGTTGGAATAATTCTCATTAAAAAAAAAAGATTTATGAAGGCAATAGGTACTAAATTATATACAGATTGTCACCTTGTGACTTGTGAGTGCAAAAATATTAAAATTAAAACTCCTTTTGTATCCATTGTCTCAGAGGGTGAAATTAAATAATTTAAATATATTGATTGGTATTATATTGACATGGAAGGAGAAACTGAAATGTGTTGCCCTCTTGTGCTCCAGAAATCTAGACTTGCTTATCTATATCTGTTCATGGTGGATATTTTGAATAGATCTATGAGTATTTGAGTGAGAACAAGGCATGACAGAGACTACTCACTCTGACCTATAATGCCTAACTGATTATAAATAAGAAGATAATAGAGTAATGCATAAAATATATGTGTAATTAAATAAAGACAAATAACACAAATATTAAATGGCTCCAAAAACAACATCATAAAACATGTATAATACTAAACATAAAAGTAGATATAAATATTTTAAAATCTTTACATTTTTTAAGGGCCAATCTACAATGCATGTAACCTCAACAGGAAACATTTCATAGCTGACTAAACCTCAAGTGTGTTGTTAGTCATATAATGGTAGTCATTTATTGTAGGCGACAATTCACCTGTCTGATCAGATTAGAATTTGTGAGGGGGTTTTCCTCAACGAGGAATGCAGGTATCAAGAATACATTCAACAAGCAGACCACAGGTATTTACTTTGCCCGACAGCTATTAGACAACGTGCAGTATGCAGTTACTGTAATGCACAACCCAAACAATTTTTTACAACCAAATTTTACAATCCATGTAATATGAGTTAGTGCACAGGTATCTTGATTCAAAGGAATTTTACAATGGCCATAGCATAGGTATTGAACATAAAACTTCTGAATGGTAGGTTAAAAAGATGTGGTTTATTGGTATGTTAGTTAATAAGACATTTGATAATGATTGATTTCTGGTTAGTGTGGACCTCCTGGAGTTAACTTAGGATTGGCATTAGCTTTGTTTTAGTGTTAATTAAGGACTAATTAAAGGCTATTGTATATGGTATACAATAGCCTTTAATTATTCCTTAATTATCACTATTGTATTGTATTTGGTTATTTTTAATATTGTCTGAATATTCAAATATATTAATGAAAACTTGAAAAATATTGGATTCAGTTGTTATAATACAATAAAACTTATTGATATACTTATAATCTGAATTAAATTATAACTAGGTCTATAGAGATATAAATGAACCTTATTTCATCATCTGAATTGAAAATGTAATTAGATTTTCTCAGTGAGTGTGTGAATATGGAGTTTAACGTCGCTGCGGGAATCTTTCACCCATTTGCGACGAAGATTTTCTCAGAAATTCTCATTTATTTAATTATCCCACGTATATTTCCTAATTTAATCATCAGAAAATGTGATTACATTTTTAGCGGAGGCAGGCAAATATTGTAATTATTAGATTAAATATTTAAGACAAGCTCAATTCTAAATACCATGCCAGGAAGTTAAACGTATACCTTTTGTCTCTCTCTCTCAGAAGTTGAACTTGATTGACAGGTCGTAAGTTCATGACAGTCTACAAGTCTTATCAGTCCCATACCCGAGCAATAAAGCCACCTCTTGACTAAGCTTTTGTCCCAATTAACATATTAGTCTGTGCCACAAAGGGACAAACAGGTGCTAACGTATGCTTATTGGCTTAACAATGGACTGGTCAGGTAGTGTTTGCTTGCCATTGTTACCTATACAAATTACCACCCCCCCCCCCCCCCCATCTCCGCTGAGAAGCCATCTGAGAGACCTCACTCTCATAACCCCAACCCCCTCCAGGTAAGAGCTAGGGGCACAGCAGATCTCGGCTTCTTAAACAAAAAAGAGATGAGTCGGGTCATAAACTTTTGACACATTCACCATTCACTCCCTGATTTCTGAGGTAAGGCTGTTCTCACTAATGGGCTGGGATGTATCGGATTGGTGAGAAGTGCTTCTCATTTGTGAGTACTTTCAGTAATTTTGTCCTGACGTGACTGCGAGTTCAGGACATGGGATAGCTAGGGTACGTACGTATGTATGCGGCTCTGTGTAACGTTAGGCATAGTCTCCCATGGACGTAATACCATAAGGTATATGGCTAATAGTCTCCAATAGATATAATAGCGTGTGTACTTGTTAAATAATCTAGGTGTTAGCACAGGATATCGGTATGTTGATATGTCTAAGTAGCGTGTGCTTCACGAAATGACCTCAGCTAAACCCTACTGTAAGTGGGACTCATTTGCTTCATTTGAAGTCACGCTTCGCTGACCCAGTCTAAGGTGTAGCATTATTGTCTTATGTTTTATTACCTTCGGGGGGCCGCACTTGTGTAATGTGTTCTTTCATGTGGGTTCATTTAGACGCAGGTTTGTGTTCGACGCCGTCGGCAAGTTTGTTTGCGAGACAAGTGTTAATATCTACCGAAAAGGTTAGACGGTATACCATTCTACAGCCGATTCTGTTAGAGGAAGGAATTATTAAATGTATGAATTTTGTGTGTCCTTGAATTCCAGACAACAGCGGTTGACAAAAAGTTTGACAAACTGTGCATGTTGGTAGGCAATGGGATACATACTTTGTCTGCACTGAAACAAGCGGAGAGTGATTAGTTGGAAGTGTCAAACCACACTGACAGACTTCATCGCCAGAATTATCACCAGCAGTGTTATGACACGTCCTGTCAACGGATCAGCGGATGTACCTACAGTATAACCCACATAGACCAACACTTTCCATGGAGGATCCCGCATAATTCAAACATTATCGAAAAACTCTGGGGTTATGTGAATCCCGTGAATTTTGGAATATTACCATCTGTTCGAGATTGTGGTGGAACTGTTTGTACAAACGTGAGATATCATTGATTTCTTGGAAGTATCACAATGAGTGCCAATCAGGACACGGGGAAGATATATCGCTCGGCCGTCACTATTCAAATAGGTGAGTAGATCAATACAGAAAACATTTACCTGTGTAATCCTGGTAATAGGACCTATAGCTAGTTCTGGACTCGTGTAGCCGATGGCCTTAGGCCGAGTTCAGATCAATGAGGAATTTATTTTGTCACACTGACATATTTATGGTGAATATTATACGCATTATCGACTATTTTTAGCCGAGGAAGTTACTTTCATTCTCTAATTAACGATTTTGTACTTTAACACATGGTTATTATTTGTATTGTTGAACGATCTAATATGTAGCCTGAACCGAAAAGGCTTTGTACACATAAGTTAGTGTTATGTACTCGTATCGATATTTAATCAGAATCTTTATGGTAGGAACTGATTATGTTTTACAGCTGTATAGATCATGCGTGGTTGTCTCTTGCCAAGTGAAAGTTAGGTAGTAAAATAATAAACTTCTTCATTATCCCTCATAGCTTGATATATGGGGTATTTCTGAATTTCTCTTGGAACATGAAGCTTGACATGAAATGACCTGAAATTATTTCTGCTTACTATTGATAAACCGTACTAAAACATCTGTAAAGATGTATTCAGCATGTACTCAATATAAGTGTAAATACTTTATTTACATGGATGTACCTTATTTGCACATGTTACAATTTACATATTTGCAGGAATGAAATTACACATTTGCAATATTGAAAAAAAAAATAACTGAAAAACAACACCCCCCTCGTGTAATTACATTATACTCATTTCATCTCTACATTATAATAAAATTAAAGTTAGTCACACTATATTTAAATGTTTTTCAATATTCTCTTTAGAAAACTGTCATTTTCCTTCTTCATACAGAATAGAAACTATCTTGGTATTTGTTGTTATAGACACCTGTTCTCGTGGATTACATATTTTCGGCACTACCCTGATACATGGTAACAGTTTTGTTCTCATGTTTATCATACGTTCATTCATCACCTACATTAGCTCTTGGTTCAAATTGTCTTTAATTTGATTAGAACCTGTCTTCCAAAGATTGAAGCACATTTGCCATGCTGTCAGGTGCTTGAAAAACACCTGTTTGAGCAAATATCAGCGGATTTGTCACATTTGTCTGTCAGATGAGGTGCGACATGACAGTTTGGCTACAAAAGTGACTCGAAAAATATGACCCGTGATTTTAAAGATTTATTAATTTCACATGTTATTTTTTAAAGTAAGCTGAGCTGCTCCATACAATAATTGCAACACAGTTTCATGACCTGTCAAGTAATTATTGTTATTCATAGTGCTGTAGTTATTCTGCTGAGTGATTTATATCAAGTTGTAAAGGTGTACTTTACTGTATGCTAGAATTCATACAATTAGGCTAAGCCTAAAAGCAAACTTTAACTGTATATATGTATAGACTTCTTATATATATCTATACTTAGTAAATGTCATTATTATTAAACTTTTTCTATTATCATATGCATTCAATTGTACTCTGTGCAGTGCAATGGTTATTCAATAGATCGCTTCAAAGATTTCCGTGATAAATAACAGAAAACAAGTTACAGTACTTCCTTTCATGACAGTCAGAACAGAACTTATATTCACTCAGGCCGAGAACTTTGGCATATGAGATACAAATATAAATTACAAAAAGGAACATGGGATGAACAGGGATTTGCTAGGAAGTTTTTCATTTCATAGAACATGTAGAACGCATGACAAAAGTACAGAATATACTAAGATTTTTGTCAATACAGACTCCAACATCTGAAAAACGAGTATTTAGTTGCCTATAATGTGAACATTCTGATAATAATCCAGAAATATTTAAGTTTTAATCAATCTTTTTTTGCATGTTTTTCAAGCTGCTTTTAATTTAAAACCATCTATTGTATGTGGGTGGAAGATTCACACTGTGGCGTAAAACAATAATTTAGTCACTCACACATAAGCAACGACAGCATTTTACTCCAGGCCAAAAGTATATCTACTATCCATAATCTTGCAGGGTTCCACTTAGGTTTCAATTTTTGAGAGTCCTGGGGACGCATGTTGATATACTTATCAACAATTTGTGTTAATAAAGTGCGTCCACACTTGCAATTTTTGCGTACGGGACGCAGGATTGCACGTTCGGAGAAACCCTGATCTTGTGTTCCTAAGTTGTGTCCACTGTGTCATACATTGTGTCATGACAATTGTGTCCATACTACAAGACTGTTGTCACAACACTCTGCCTGCTGTTTATCGCGTGAATCTGTATTAATGAATCATGCGTGTCACCGATTCCCGTTATTACTGGGGATAGTTTTATTACACATGTACAGGCTTGATTAGTTATGCCTGAGAATGCAGGGGTTTTCTTTGATGAACCCGCGGCCATAACCCTCCCCCTGCTGGATTAGCAGGGTTAATTTGTGTTTATTGTATATAGGGCTTCCCTAGTCACCGCCAGCATGTGGCAGGTTAATATTTACGGAGAGTTAAAGGGTGAAATTATTCTCACCTGCTTTTCTGTATTAGTTGGTTGAGTTAGGCATTTTAACATATAGAACACAGTACTAGAATATGAGTGTAGACATGGTAGTCGGTGAAATGTGTGAGGGTGTTGGGTTAATAAACTGTATATATGTTCTTGCACACACACACACACACACGCACACACACACACACACACAGAGATGCAGGCACGCACGCACGGACGCAGGCACGCTCACACACACACACACACACACACACACACACGCACACACGCACACACGCACGCACGCACACACGCACATGTGTCGTCACAGAACACGCAGGCACGCTCACACACACACACACACACACACACACACACACACACACACGCACACACGCACGCACGCACACACGCACATGTGTCGTCACAGAACAGTATATTCAACACTCAGTTTAAGGTCACAAATCAGCTTCACCTGTGTTATATTTAGAGCCCCGTTAGTCTACAAAAGCTATTTTGTGAATTTGGAAGCACCCCATTGCTATGACAATGCACTTCCGTGACATTCCATTATGACTTCACAGCCCACGACACTTGATTCATAGCATGGTACAAGTTAATAACCCATGACACTTTCTTCATAGGATGGTTACCTTTAAAATTTGATGAACCTTTCAAAAATACTACATGACACTCGCTACGATTGATAGTTTTTTTTCATGAAGTTTGGCATGCATGCTTGACCGACCAATTCTCTTGTCACCTGTGTAGGTTGTAGTGTTCGACTGACAGCTGCATAAGTTCTGAATACATTGTACAAACTATAGAACCCTGTATTAGGCTGTACGGCTACGATCTATGAACACGCGCTATACTATGGAACCCTGTATTAACATGTATGGCTACCATCTATGAACACGCGCTGGGCGTATAAATTGAGCAATGTGATCCCCTTTCATGAACTTCTCATCGCTGAACCTTGCGAATGTGGGAGGGTTGTGTCACGCTGTCAGTAGTGTCATGATGCCAGTAGTGTCGTAGGTGTCACTAGAGTGAGGTAGTGTCATAGGTGTCACTGGAGTGAGGTGTCACAGTGCAGTCTGACAGGTAAGGCATGCCTTAGGCACCAGCACAGCGTACAGGTATAATATGTACCTGTCAAAATGTGAACAGAGTAGGCGACATTCACAGAGATAATGTATTGGTCCTTCGAAATCGTTATTCATGGACAGGTTTTTTTCTGGTCTGTTTACATTTTATGCACGCTAGCATATATTTTTTTCACTTTCAAACTTGTATTATTAAATTCACATTCCCAAACATATACCAAGGGTTTTCGGCTTTTAGTAAAATCATGGAAATGTTGCCGAAAATGACTAAATGTTGAAAAAGTTGTATTCTAGTACATATGATACCATTACATATTTCAAGTGTAATTAAGTTAAATTAATGTGAATTAATGACATTCAAAGATGGTTCTATGTAATGTTGATTCATCGTTAGAGGTAGCTCATTGGTAAATAGCGAGGTGTGTGTAAATACATGTAGGAGAGCTATCTATGTTAGCAGCAGGTAGGTCCTTGTTGTGTAGGACTATCTGACCTCGAGAAACCAAGGCTGTGATCGTGAGTGCGTTGTGTACTTACATACCAAACTCTCTTTACAGCCAACTCAACACTCAACCACTTAGTACTTAGTGACTATCAGTGGACCAGTTATCAGTCTAGCCTACTTCTGGTGTTTCCCTGTAGGCTGCCTATCAGTTTGGCCTACTGTGTGTCCTCGAGTCCCACCGTAGACTCGGTCACACTTGGTCACAATCACACCATAGACTCGGTCACACTTGGTCACAATCACACCATAGACTCAGTCACACTTGGTCACAATCACACCATAGACTCAGTCACACTTGGTCACAATCAACCACACTTGCCACCGCCATGTTCGCATGGCTTCTCAGAGACTTGGACGCCAACATATCACACCTGATAGAAGCCCAGTTCACACCTTACCCACCAGTTCACACCTTACCCACCAGTTCACACCTTACCCACCAGTTCACACCTTACCCACCAGTTCACACCTGACAGAAGCACCTCGGGGACCTGTGACACTGGCCGACTACCTTCCTCACTTTAGTAATTAACTTCTGTCAGTTTTAATTAACTTCTGTCAGTTTTAACTGACTTTTGTGAGTTTTAATTAGGATCTTCTCCTAACTGTGCGACACTTCTCCGTGGCTGGAGGACCTTTACTTGCTGACCTTCATGTGCCAGCTGAATAGCAGGGAAAATACCATAGAAATAACATAAAGAATGCCAGTCAAATAGCATGAAAAATATCATAGAAATAACATAAAGAATGCCAGTCAAATAACATGAAAAATACCATAGAAATAACATAAAATATTCCAGTCAAATAACATGAAAAATACCATAGCCCTAACATAAAGAATCGCCATATCAGTACTTTAAGGATACCATCCAAATAACATTACCCGTAAACAAATACCAAAAAAAGCATATCATCAAAATAACATAAAGATTACATTACAGTTAGCACAAAGGTTACCACCAAAATAACATGATGGTTACCACCCACATAACATGATGGTTACCACCCAAATAACATGAAGGGTACCATCCAAATAACATGTTTACCAGATTCACCTTACCGTAAATGAAACATTAATATCTACAAAAGAAAAGAAAGAATTTCCTTTGTACATGTCATAGTTGCATTTTCACCAACAATAAAAGTACAAGGAAAGAGTAGATTTATTTCCAGCAGTTACGCACGCGTACCATTCTGCCTGGATGCATGTAGCTGTAGTACATATACCTGCACCTGCACAGATTAATGTCTTCTGTTGGAACGAGGCTTTATAACTGTCAGCCTTCTTTAATACAAGTACTGCACATGCTATTGTTTTTCAGTTCTAATTGTATTTTAAAAGTTATGTATGTGACTAGCCGTCAGTTACATTCAGATTGGGCGCCACGTTGAAAAGTAACACTGGCATTTGGTACATTTGGTACACCCGAGCATATTTAATTAGCATTCACTCCAGACTTATCGTTAATCTTATTCTTGCTGGAGGCAACTGGAGATGCCCATGGCACAGTGATTATTATTATTATTATTATTATTATATATTATTATTATTATTAATATTATTATTATTATTATTATATATTATTATTATTATTATTATTATTATTATTATTATCATATATTATTATTATTATTATTATTATTAATTTAGCATGGAAATGGTTGTTGGAGATCAGTGGTA
>JAVCKZ010065290.1:0-28767 GCA_034780755.1 Lepetodrilus elevatus
TATATGCTTTATAATCATTTACACACACACACACACACACACACACACACACACACACACACACACACACACACACACACACATACAAGCACGCACACACACGCACAAAACACACGCACAAAACACACGCGCACACACTGACACGCACGCACACTCATACACACACACGCACGCACGCACACACACACGCTCACACGCGCACACACACTATTCCTACTAACGATTCCTACTATATACTATTATATAGATATATATTATGTGTACAGATCATGATGTGTACCAAGTGCTTTATTTGCAATGCACGCGTATCTACTATCTACGTAGCCGTTCTAAGACCATTATTTGCATGTTCTTTAATTTATTTAACAGGAACATGTCACATAATTCACAGTATACATGAACATGGACATAATCATAGTAATATAATGTTCCCTAATTAATGTGCCAATATGATCCCAAGCACTAGTACTTCTCGTTCAATGTGAACCATCCTCGAAACACCGACCAGTGTGCCTAATTACCATCTAGTCCAGTCAAATTAACGAAACAAATGAGCCAACCACAAATTGCAAGAAAACGTCTTTTGCTGATCGTGTGTAGTATAAGGTCTGTGAAACAACATATCAATAGTCGGACATCGGACACCCAGAAAAGGGTCTAAATAATCCGTCAACTAGGCATAAAGAGCGGGGGTTCGAGGCTGAGTATTAACCTGAAACCAAGAAGTTGATGACAATTATTTAACAATGTAGCAGAAGCAAATATTCCAGGACGGTTGATGCTGATGCCCACGACTAAGGCAGCATTGTCGTGGCGATGGCCATTTTAGTACAAGGGACAACAACCCTCCCAAGTTTTACTTCAGACCATATTGATTCCTTCAGTCTTAGAGTGTGAAAGCGTGTACTAATGATTTTAGAGTTCACACAAACCTGCTAGGACGCGCGAATTCTCACATATGTCTCGCGTGTACTACCACCGTATTAAGGAACGAGGGTCGACAGCGCGGACATTTGCAGATAAAACATTTCGTAAATTGACTTTTTCTGTTAGCTAGGGAACCAGATGCTGGTTCAATAATAACCCAACACCCAGTCTGCGACAAAAGGACAATACTATAAAGTCCTCGTGGCTTCTTTACTCATCCTGTAGAGTCTACAGCGAGATGGCAAACGCCACTTCAGACGTTACGCACAATACGTTAACGTTTAAAATAGGGAGACGACGCTTGGTAAAGGTCTATTGTAAGATACTATAACTGGTAGCTAGAACCATCACGCTTTCACAACTTCAAAGCAATTAATGACTATGAAATAGTATAATAACGAGGTCGATTAATTCTCCGTCAAAATGGTCTGTGTTTGACATTAAGTCCTATGAAGTGGATCATTTCCATCCTTAATTTCAAAGAATATTAGACGTACCGAGTTTCTAAACATGGTACTAGTGCATCAATACGGTGATGTTTATTCATACCGGCAGTTTCAGAAGGAAAGACGTGTATGGTGAGAGCATCTCATTCAAACGATTTCTCAAAGTGTATAACGCAATCAAAAACCAGTTTGCCATCACTGAGAATATTGGATTCATTTAGATGAAGCAAACAGGAATGCGTTTGAAGAAACAGATGAATTCCCCTTTATCAAAATGAACAGGGGGATTTAATTAAGAGGAAATTCCTTTCCTGGTTTATACTGAATTGTTAGCGGAAAATGTCGTTAAAAAGCTGTTATTGATTAATATCTAGAGCAGTGCACGCTCCATCAGAAAAACAAATACATAAAACGCAATATCCTTTCTATTATAAGGCGTTTGACGGAAAGTATAATTCTAGTTATTGATACTGCTATCCATAGTTTTTCTCTCTTAGATATTACAAACAATAAAAATGTCATTTCACATTAGGTCTTATTATTTTTCTGTAATTGTGTACAGAAGGCATACAACATTATAAAGGTATGTCCGTAAATTCAGCTTTCAATCATAGAGTGGAAGTACGCAACATGGTTTATCCATTTCTCTCTCACCGCAAACACCATTAACAAATAATTACGAAATACGAGTTCAATAGATCATGGAGTTTCACCACACTCGCTGTTGGGCGTGATGTAATGGTTATACTATCCCCGACAATGTCAATATATTGCACAATGGCGCCCTGTCTGCGTTGACGTCGCTCCACTTTAGCTCTCAAATAACTATTTCGATTATATTGACACGTTTGCGATACTATTACGTTCACTGACTGTGAGAGCACAATATAACGTGCTCTTGTTTCCGACTAAATACAATGCGATGACAATTTGTGCATTGGGAATAGGAATAGATACACATGGCTTCTTGATGCACGCAAACCTTCAAATACAATCATGCCTACAAGGTGATAACAATGTTATGGCATGTTAGCAATACTGTAAAACCAACTGTTCATTATATTCAGATCGTCGCTGACATGATGGCGGTTTCTCATTTGCCACTGGTATTACAGTCGTTCGAATGTCATTGTATTATTTAATACACGCGACACGTATTTATAACAGGGTGATGAATATTTCTGTTCTGATGTTGTTCCTTAAAGTACATAGGCTGCTTCATGTGTAAGCTGAAAAGCGTCTCTGTCGATCCAGGGATTCGAACCCGAGTTGGTGGATTGCGAGTCCAACGCTCTACCGACTGAACCAAAGGGATAATGTCGCTGGCAGACCAGTAAGAGTCTAATATATCACACCCGGCTACACGAGTAACGCGAGTTATAACGTTCATAAATCACTTACAGAACGTATTCGGTTTAAAGGTCAACGAGTGATGAACATATGGGACTTGCATGCTATCAATCACAGGCTATTAACACATTTACCAAGAAGTGTAATTAAGAAAATACTGGTACACACAGTTACCATGTAACAACGAGGCTAGTGTGCAGGAAGAATAACTAACCGCATTTACCTTACACTATAACATACAGGCACTCAATTTGGCGCAATATACTAAAATTCAGTCTAGCCAAGTAACAGACACGCTTTAACTCCTTCTGTGAAACAAAATGAGAAGATGTTGCGAAAATCCTAAACATGTGAGATCTGTTTATAATTACGTCGTGGTATCGGCTAAGTGTACACCGTTCTAAACAGCGTGACTTCTGTTTTCAATACCTCAGCGACTGTGCGTAGTTCCGCAAGGCGAACATGTACACAACACAACACTAGCACCCAGCGACACGAACACGCCCCATTTTTCAATTCCGTCCGCGATAACATTGCGACATTTTGTTATTACACGTAAAGCAAACACTTGTGAACATTATGGTTGTTTATAATTATAAAGTAGCACTGACTGTTTCCTGTATGGTGTCAATAACGATATATCAGCTGATTAAGTATATACGGAAACTATCCAAACTAACCACAATGTCAATGGGAATGAAGGTATCCACATTGAAATATTGAGCGCATACGTTTCATAGATACTATTCATATGCATTGCTCAACACGAGATATTACACTTATGTTCAATTCAATACAAGAACTCCAGTAAAAGTAAAACAAAACTAATGAAATATCTATGTACTAGCATTGGGATTAACACATATTTACCACTGTTATATGAATATTGATAGGTAATTATAAGGTTAGCATGCCCTATGGGGTGCACATGGGTACCGTTATCTATTCAGAGAAGAGTAGATACATACCCGGTACATGTTATACAACCCCATCCCTAACACGTAATACATGTACATAGACGATATAACGTCCCAAATCAACTCTGCGACTGCGTCATACCAAAAGACGATCAACTATAGTAGTTGTTGTCCCCCTGCTTGGCGCTCAGCATTAAAGGGAAGTAGACAGCAACGGCCGGTAGGCTCGGAGTCAGCTTAAAGTGTCCAAGTGGGATATTCTTGTTAACTGCGAAATTGATATTCCAATAAAGCTTGCACTATAAACACTGGTGGAAATCCAGACTAGCACAAGCAGACCAAAACATGCACCGTTCTCCAGCTCCATGGTGTGAGACAAATGCGACCCGAAGAGCGATAAGTCTGCCGAAATCAGCTAAGCTGGAAGGTGACACCTACTCACACTTGTTCATAAACATGCTCTTTATTCATATTTCATTGTGATTATGAACGGCCAAACCATTTGTGCGCCACGTGCACACCGTTTACAGCCGATGATTTCTCATTATATTCTCTTCAGCAATACAATAATACTGACTAAACACATGCTTAACATTTACCATCAGTTTCTTACCACTGATTTACAGCGACTGTGCGCTACTGGAAATCGAGCGCATCCCAGGTACAAGCATATATATATCACTGCAACTTCAGGCAATAAATAAGCATGCGGGATTTGCGAACAGATGCTGGGCACGAGGACATCAGCAACGTCTATGTTCATCATGCACATCTTGGCAATGAGATACGATAGCGTTTACAGACACGACTGAAGATGTTTACAAACACGCTCCGCAAAGTCTGATGTTCTTATAATTAGTAGATGGCTGCATGTCGTATCAATTTACAGCTCGTTAATGTCCGAGTTCGGACACATGCAAAATAACTCGCTATGATCAGCGTCCATGGTGGGATAGGTTGAATGGACAGATTGTGTTTTCACATGCAGACAAAATATACACGTGTATTAATCCGTGTGATGTTGAGTATTGATGTGGGTTAGTGCACGTGCTGTTCAGATACATATGGACGTGTGAGAGCTAGGTTCATGGCCATAGACATATTATGCCAAGTTGTTTTCTACTTTGGCTGGACTTCACTGCCTAAACCACTGCTATCCTAAATATTATAGATTATATGGTATAATAGACTAATCGGTATACTCTCGCGATAACATGCACGATAGTGCCCAACTATGGTAATATTTCTTATTCGCTGTTTGTATTGCTCTATTCAATTAGGTGACGATCATACTTCTGTGATGTACTAGCATATTGATTTAACATGTACACCAATTGCATGCAACTGATAAATAGTGCATATAACATTGGTTCGTTAATATCTACCAAACTTGCAGGTTACAATTTACCATAAACCGCCACCTCATGAAATCTTGACATCGGCTGTAATCCTCTAGGGTCCCAAATCCACACTTCAAACTTACGATGATTTTCGTCCATCTGGACCATCGCGAGCGATGATGGCCAAGGAGGTGTTCTACTTTCGTTTGTGAGTTCTCATGAGAGCGGACCATGGTGATTAGTCCAATCCTAGTCTGGAACAGTTCGCCACGGATGTCACGTTAAAAATACAACAAAGAAAACAGTCTGCCATTCTATCGAAATAGCATTGCGTTCTCGCAAAATAGTGGCGTTGGCTTGCCGCACGGATCCCATTGAGGAAAGTCAGATGAATCAACAGAGCGATCACATATTCTATCTCATCAAGCGTGGACGTGACCCCTCCAGAATGAATCCGTGGTCAATTTCGCGCGAGATCAAAGGTATTGTCCCCTCAAAAATATGCATTCGACAGTCTTCGTTCTTTATTTCTGATTGGCGATATTATCAAACAGAAGGAACTTGAGAGAGCCAGTACAGTAGCCAATTATTTGAAGGATTTGGAATGCCCATGAGTCGACGGCTTTTATCTGTGCTCTCAGATTTGAAATTAAAGTTGTACGTAGCATGATCATACACACAGCTGGCGGGGAAGCAGAATGGTACAAAATAGGATGCGACGATCCGTGATTTTCAAACGATAACCATTGTGATGTATTTTTTTACGGGATAGTAATGTCAATCCAAGGAAATTAATTACTAACCAAGGCTTCGGTCTCGAGAGGGTCATGGTTTCAGTCATGTAACTGCAGGGTGAAATGGGAAAAGCTGGTTGCTTTGAAGAAGATAGATGTGGGAGGGATTCTCCCTTCGAGGATCCACGGCACTGACAACTTATAATTAAATAGTATTTCCGGCCTCGATATTACGAAACATTTTGAGTACGATTGTATGCTCAAGCTTAAATGTCAATGTCATAATGTCTGATGATATTGTGCTTTGTGAATGTTTCTTCATGAGTTCTTAACCAGAAACGTTTCGTAATCTTTGGGCAAAGGTCATTGCATTCTATATACTAGTATACGTTTACCTTACCATTGCACCTAATCACTATATCATAGGTGCTTAGCATCATTTGTACTTTTCCATTACTCTGTAATTCAATTGCGAGCATGTAATCTTAACATTTGAAATGCTGGAAATATGGGCACGCCTATATACTGTACAAAAATAGTTAATATATCCCTGTGAATACATTTTTATTCGGTTAAATTCAATTAATGAAACAGAATGCTTAAAATGAAAATCTCAGACAGACAAACAGATATACAGACAAACAGACATACACACATACAGACAAACAAACAGACGTGCATACATAAATACAAACATACATATATTTTAGTTGCATCTCACCTGCATACAACAGTCTATGATATACGGTACTTGCAGTGCATGCATGCTTATAATACGTATTGTATTAGGGTTGTATTAGGGTTATACAACACAGACTAGTTACCAAGGTAAGGGTAATTGTCATTATTACAGAACATGATGACATATCAAGATTGAGACATTTATTAACGATGTGTTATCGAACGCAACCATTGTCTATTGGGGTAATGTTCGCTGTGTAGACAATGGACCGTCCATGTTACGAGACATGGATTTGGAGTCGAATAACAAAGCATTATGACTAGCACACCTAGTGCTTAGAGCATTATGTAAATGGTCAGAATTTACAATGGTGACCAAGTACATTATACCAGCTATATCTTGAAATGTATAATACATACACTCAAATGATACTGTTGACAGAAAGGAGAAACATCGGATTCACGCCAGACATTTAAAAAATATTTTCTTTTATAATTTCTTTATAGAATATTATTATTAAAATATAATTAGGATACATAGTCATTAGCATCAGTATCTACTAAATAACATGTACATGAAACATGTCTATCATAATACTATGACACTGCATCGCCAAAGACAACAGTTAGCTGTTCTACATATACTAATATAACAAACAACACTTTCTTATAAATATAGACTGATCCTGTTTGTTGTTCTCTCCCGCGAACGGGCCATTCAAAGTTTAGTTTGAACACAACATTCTATGAGACTTTTGGAGATACTGAGCGCATTGACCTTACACATGGCGCAATGGTGCTCACCAGTATTAAAGAATAAGTGTAATTAATTCGGAAACAAAATACCCTAATGTCTAGATTAGTAATATGGAAACAATACCAAACTTGTCGGGGAAAGCTAATTGTTCTAGACTGTATACTAACTAACCCCATTAGTGATCTTTGACCTATGTAAAGATTGCCAATTTCATATCGCGAGTAAATCACGTCGGAAATGTAATAAAGCAAATTACAGGATGGACGTCTATCTTGTCAAGAGATTCTATGTGCAACCAGCTTTATGCATGCAAATGCATAACACTGTAATATAATTGGTCTCTGTCCCTGTTATTACCCGGACAGACTAATCCCCACATGGAGGTGGTAATACGTGTGATGGCGAGACATGATACGCGTAGGATAACTTGAATATCGAATGTAGAGATTATTTTCAGGCGAAACATGCTATATGCACTAAGCACTAGCATACCATTCAACATAACGACCGTTCTACAATACAACCGTACCATTACGAGTCGTAACTTTGTGTTAACGTATGACAGTTACGACTCTCGTTTGGTCGTTTGGTGGAACGGTCGTTCTGTTGAATGGCATGCTAACGCTACGGTCGTTCTGTTGAATGGCATGCTAACGCTACGGTCGTTCTGTTGAAAGATATGCAAGTGCTAAGGTCGTTCTGTTGAATGATATGTTAGTGCTAAGGTCGTTTTGTTGAATGATATGCTAGTGCTAAGGTCGTTTTGTTGAACGGTATGATCATGATAGTGCTAAGATCGTTCTGTTGAATGATATGCAAGTGCTAAGATCGTTCTGTTGAATGATATGCAAGGGCTAAGGTCGTTTTGTTGAACGATATGATAGTGCTAAGGTCGTTCTGTTGAATGGCATGCTAACGCTACGATCGTCCTTTGGAACTGCATCTAGGACAAACTAATTATTTTATACAGATACATTAGTGAACAAATAGTATATCATGTAGAACGGAACCCATTTCAATACACATTATGCTGCGTCTATTGACATTCCATGTGCATATCAATAGGTGAGAATACCAGTAAATACATAGGTTTAAGTGCTTGCTATTGGTTTGTGTAGTATCGGATGTTATTATTAATACATTCACGATCCGAAATGTTGCGTGCGTGAGGTCCAGTGCAATACAAAGTCCTCCATTCATTCACTATGGACATTCATTGATGCCGAAGCTTTCTGGTGTGCGTGATGAAATCTCATGCTTGCTTCTGGTCACGAACCATCTGCTGAGATCACTAGTGTAGTTCATAACACACACACGCTCCGCACAGTAACAGCATCTGCTGGTGGACATTGATATCTAGCGCTTCTTCGCAAAAGCAGAATTCATGAAGGGCCTCGGTCATATCGTTACAAAACATCCGTGTAATAGTGTTGATGCTACAGTTGAGTACATTTCGCAGACTACAATCAGATTGTATTTATTTTTGCAATGAAGTACATTTGTTGGTGTGACAGATACGGTCTGCCAGACGATGGCAGCGAATTCAAAGACGAGGACTGTGCAATTATTTTACTGACAAAAAAAACCCCGGAGACATTTTTGCATATCTGTAGAATAGAAGATCAATGCAAGACCCCACATCTGATCACACGATTCTTTATCTTTGACATGCAGGCTCATACGTGAGCGAACGTATATTGTGAGTGATGGTGGTGTGGAATGAAAACTGTGTGTGCGCGTGTACATGTGTGTGCGTTTGGGGATGAGGATCGGGAAGTATGTCTTAAATATGAATGTTAAATTAGTACAATTACTCAAATTAAGTTCTTACCATCACCTTCCCAGTTACCCAGTATCAATATGAAAGCTGAAATGGCGAGACACCTCACACGGACCAGGAACTGTTTCCCAGAAACGTTATAGCTAAACTTGATGTAAGTCTGGTTGCATGAATCACTTTTATCCCTAAACTAAGCTTAGCTAACCATAGTCTAAAATGCTGTTGCTATAACAGTGTGCAATGCACTGGACTTACAGTTGTCCATGCGTTTGCTTTCCAATCAATTGTAGCTTCAACTGTTCTGTACAACAGTCCTCTGGTCGCACTTCCTTTACCATCAATACGTCTCGCCAATCGTTGGAAGTTCACGTATCTATTTGCTGATACCAGTCATATGTCGATATGAGATTGCCAGCTGGTATAATTCATAGACTTCGTGTCAATGCATAGAAGGAAATAGCATCCTTTTGATGAGATAGCCCGTGACGCGTGTAATACAGACGTACTATTAGAAACATGGTAACTGTCCATGCAGATCCAAAATCCATAGGATAATACCTACACCGTAGGCTACAGCACGTGTTTACTCCTTCGCTGTGATAATATACATGTAGGAGCTCATAGTGTTTACTAATTAAAGCCAATGAGATTGTACTATGGTTTCATATCCTTGATAATATATGCCTTGATTGAATTCTTACTTCCAATGCCAAGATTATTTGACCTTCCTTACATGCATATCCTATTGGGTATAAACGTGGCGTGTTAGCTGTACTAAAATATAAGTACACCGGTAGTTATACTCTTCTTGCACGCATGGAACATCCCGTTACAAATTATGATATAAAACCATTGGTTTCATTTATGTCCCATTCTAATTTCGGCCATATCCCACGGCATGGTATACAAGCCATGCTGCCCACGTTATTTTACTAAATATACACCTGTACAGCGTCCAATATGTATGATATGGTCAGCAATTTCTAACAAAAATATACGGACAAACACATATTTTGAAGATACGTGTATTCGCGTTGGTAAATTGGCACATGACCATATTCCCATTGGTTGCCCTTGAATCTAAACCAAACCCACAAACAAAGCATGCACGGATAAACAAACATTTTGAAGACACGTGTATTCGCCTTGGTCAATTTAACACGTTACGGTATTCCCATTGGTTGCGCTTGAATCTAAACCGAACCAAATAAAAACATGTACGAACAAACACATATTTTGAAGACATGTGTATTCCCCTTGGTCAATTTAACACATGGCCGTGTTCCCATTGGTTGCTCTTGTAACTGAACCAAACCAATAGGCTCTATATTGACTGAGCAATGAGTGATAACAGACAGTGATGTTCGGGCTCTATATTGACTAAGCATTGAGTGATATCAGACAGTGATGTTCGGGGCCCAATAGCCTGAGGAACAAAGACTTCCGCCGATGCCAACACTGAGACACGAGAAGCATAGCTCACCGCAGGGTTGAACCACATCAGGCACTCTATCAAACATGATATACATCGCTGCATGGAGAAAACATTAAATGCCTGCCGTAGAAACGTTTTTACTAAAGGTAGTTTTTGTGGAAAAACAATCGTTACCCTATGACATTTCCAATGGTTTTTAATTTGTTGCTTTACCATTTTAAGGAGAATATCTGCGTTTGAGACGTGTGTTCTCCAGTGGGGACAAACAAGCGTGAACCTTCTTGGTTTATACTTAACGTTGAAGAAGAACATGACCACGTGACTCTGCCAGGGTAACATGTATGACAACAAAAACCAGAAGTTAAAATAAATAGTCAACTTCTTCACCGATCCTAAAGAGATATATCTCATGATTAGTTCGGATGTTTCCGTGGAAATAAACACATCCATGCAGATACCTGACATACTGCTGTGATAGAGCTATCTCTAACCACACTAGCAAAACGTCACTCCTAAGGTTCGTAAAACGTGACAAGTATGAAACCTGAAGCACGCTCGTCCAATGTCGCGTTCGAGTGCGCCATCGATCTAGCAGACACCTCGTCAGACAGCTGTAGTCGGTGGTGGTAGCGAGTTTTACGGTACCGTGGTGAACTATAGATTTACTTTGGATGGTTTGGGACTTTCTCCGAAAACCGGAGTGTGTTCACATTGGACTACCGGGCGGTGGTGTACGTACATACTCGGTTGGCCAGTCACGTGACTGGACCAGGTGGTACATGCCAGGTGATACACGAGGGAGAAGAACTCCGAATATCTGGTCTAAGTGTGGAGTAGTATTAAGATGAACATCCGTAGAATGGATAAACTTAACAGTGAGTACATTTTATTTAGTTTTAAACTACAATTCATTCGTGTTAAAGTTGTAGACAGTATGCACCTACTGACGTAGCATTAAGTGTATAGGGTACATTATACAGATAGCAAAACTTTACTGACAATTAGTAAATAACGTGTCTATCCTATACATATATATATTTACTTTGATGTGCATCTATCTCCTTTCAAATAACTATATCAACTTAAGATCAATGGAAGATACATACTTGCTCATATGTGTGTCATACATTTTGTAAAGCATTATGCTCTTGAGCAGGGACTATTAGCGCAATATAAATGCTTTAATATTTATTATAAAGTCAGTTGTAATGCTTACTATCCACATGTTCTTAACAAGGCATGCTTCAAATGTTAAGATCCTCCTACTAGTACTTTCGCGTTCCAAATGCGTACACATATATTTTCCTCCATGTCCAATGCCCTGTATGATGGGTATGTCTTCCAAACTAGCAATAACAATGCTATTAATTAGACATCCGGATCCACATCAACAGCCATTGCACTATGTGTGACAGAACAGTATCTCAGCGTTATTTCCGGTTCTATTATTTTGATAAAGTCAACAAAATAGCATGTGTGTTCAATAGCAAACCATTGTAAAATGGTTGAACTTCCCAGTCTTCGTCGACTCATTTTGGGAAGCTAGAAGGAATGCATATATTGAACACTAGTAGTCATCAACTAGAGGAGAACGTTGCTGATTTACTATCTTTAATTTTATTCGATATACTATTAAACAATTGTTATCGAACTGTGCGAGCTAACCACCACGCCACCTCAATACGGAATGCCCTATAAAGGCTATTATATTATCACGTTTGATATTTCCAAATAATTGAAAGAAAATATACACGCGCTATTGTTTGTATAACAAAAGGCATGTACATGTACATAATAAGGTAATACGGTTTTACATAATTGGTTACAATGCACACAACTTCAAAGCCAATTACAGCCCGTATCCTGTGCATCAGGATTAATTATTTATGAGACCAACATGTACGTAAACAAAGCATGCAGGATACGTCCGGTTAAACGGTGGCGTGCACTTCTATGGAAGATCAACATCGTTATGTGCAAAGTACGGCGGTTCTCTGTATCCAGACATTACACAGTTCTCCACGTTACGGACCGGTGCCACTAAACCAGCGCCAGGGATAATAGTCTATAGATGACCCATCCAACCGAATGAACCGATTTACACCGAGTTCAACGATCAAAATCCCAATATTGTTTAATAGTCAATACTAATTAGTTAATTATTTATATTATATAAGTTGTATATGGAATTAATAGTTCGCTAAGTTATTGTTTACCCTTTTGGTCAAACATTGTTCATATAAGTAGGTATAAGTTTGAATTGTCAAATCTATATCAAAATGACATCGATAATATGCCTTTTAATATAAGTCAGCATCAGTTTGAATTTGCAGGTAATAGTTAAAACATAATCACATTACTAAATGTTAAAGAAAGGGCAGAATATATGGATGGCCATATATGTAAGCATTAGTGGAATATCCAACATCACGTGGATAATTTCTATTGACGAGCTGTAAATTGCATCGACGGAAATATACGTGAAAGATAGATCTAGATAGAACACGACATTTGATGCATGGGTACTAGGAGAGTGATGCATGTCTTTAGAGGCGGTGTACATCTATATGTTGGAGTGTTAATGCATACCTTCTACGAAGAGAGTGTCATTACTGCACGTAACCGAGGGCACGTAGTCCGTGAGCACCCATCCATATGGCGTTGAATAACATAATTACGGGTAGTATTGATTCCAACCTTTACAACAAAGGTGTAGAAAGTTCAGAATGCATAAGCATGGCGAATATATTTTCTGTCCTAATCGAGTGACCTAATCTCGAAATATTGATGCCATTCTAGGAACATAATGATTACCAAACATGGATAAGACCAATGATGGAACGAGCGTCTTTGAGCAGCTAACCCATAGTTGGGTACCGGGGCTTTATACATTCATATTTTGATTGCTTGATTATGTAAATGAGTATGAGTATTTTAAGTCGTATTTCAATTCAATTCAACGATTACATTTATTAATTCAAGCTGATAATACTATTGGTTTGAACTTTCTTCTTCATTTGAAAGCACGCCACTTCATCACTGTCTGTACACTGGATACATAGTATAGCTAAGCAGCTGTGGAGTTTGGCATGCTAATCTGATCTCATGAAGATTTGCCTCTTTGATACAACTTTTAAATTCGCAATCCCAATTCCATAGATACATAATCGGAAAGGGCATCTGGAAATACATAATAATAGATAATCGTCGTAAATTGGTTTGCGAATCTGGGGCCCTATTCTCTAAACGTTCTTACGATCTTCTTAGCCTAAGAACGTTATTTACGTTATCTTAACGATACCTATAGAATTAGCTATTCACGTTCTTAGGCTAAGAAGATCTTAAGATGTTTCGAGAATAGTGATCCAGGGAGCCTATTCTCGAAAAGTTCTTACGAACTTCTTAGCCTAATAACAACAGTTCGTAGCTATACTATAAACATAATATTGTGATTGTCGTACGATGATAAGAACGTTTCGAGAATAGGTCCTCAGTATTACTTGTTTGAGCTAAAGGGTTATTATATACCACTAAGTATTATCACGTTATGTATCTCCCTATGTAACTGTACACATTTCAGCAAGATCTGATGTACAGATGCTTTCAGCAGGTCTCGCTCTTGTTAGTCTGGTCCGTCTCAAATTTGACACGTTTACCATATTCCTAACACTGGAAGTGGATGATAAGGAACATCCGCACATTGTAACGTTCTAACCAGGGGTCATTCTGAAGAGCGATTGCTAATAGGAATAATACCCATCTGGCCCTGATTTCTTCTATACAGACCGGAGGTAAAGATTGTGTTCAGCTGAGATTTCTCCAATTGACAGTGCTGTAGCTTGAGTAAAATCTCAGCTGGATTTGAGTTTGTACGTTTGAGTTTGTACTTAAGTTACAGCACTGAGTCAATGGGAGAAATCTCAGCTGAGCAATATTTTAAACTTAAGTCTGTAACTTTGGTATGGTTCCATTCAGTACTAGTTATTATTCTATTACTATGACAACTAGTCCGATATGTTTGGATGTGCTAAAACTATAGTTCTTTAACATATGCGTATTTGTATCGTGCAGAAGTCGTGCTCGAAAGTTTGCTCATAGCGCTACATCATTACCCCGGCCATTGTGCACTCAGTGCACTGTCACCACTCCCTGGGGAGTATGTAACTCAAACTACATAACAGTCTTTATCCGAGGTGATTTTGATTCTAATAGTAGGGTTGGCAAATGCTATGAATCGCGTCATTGCCATTATTTTACGTTTTACGGCAAACAGATACAAGCAGAGAAGCTATTCTTCTGTAACATGGATACCCATTTTCTGGTACTGCAGCATCACCAGTGTGTACATAGACATGCTAGATAAGGTTCCTGCTTTGGATACAATTACTTACATCACATTCAACGCCACGTGAACCATAACTCGATTTCCTTCTGCGGATAATGCATAACTAACATAAGGATACTAACATTTGCTGGGGGGCATCTTGGTTTGAGCCCAATGGGATACAAAGTCAAAGCACACTGGATATGAACAGTCAAACACAATAACAGTTTGGATTTAACTTATTAGAATTATAGTAGTTCATCTTAAACTTATCAAATGCAAAAGCTAAACCACAATTAGTTCTAGTGTATTGGCTATGCGTTCATAGGGATATATCGTACACGCCTCGGGCGAAATAGGAAGTTATGTTCCTTCAGTTCCTGTAACTGAGATTCCCTAACGTATTGCAACAGGTGTGTGTTACCCTTTGAAACCGCTTCATCAAGATAAAACAGAACACATAGAATACATCATGCGTTAAAACGGTTCTATCAAGATGAAGCATATAACATACACAATACTTTGTCCTTATCTGATAAGAACAATTTGTCCATAATTCTTAATCTAATACAGTATACCTCGCATATACCGGCTTCTGATAAACCTGACACTCGCATATAACGGACTGAATCTGAAGTTCCGGTCCTGTCTAACGCTAATTGCGGCATATGCTTATAACGGACTTAAATAGCCGTTCCCAATGAGTCCGTTATATGCGAGTACTGTATATATAAGATACATAACCGGTGGCATTCACATCTAAAGTCGTCGATACCAGAATCTAAAACTTAAAAGCTAAAACTCGTCCTATGAGATATCTTCGCACTATCCATACAGTGGAATATTCGCCTTTGCTTATTTCATCGATAGCTGACCATGACAACGTTAGGTTTGACCCCGACATAGAATTTGATGGAACATTGTGGATAAAATAATATTAACAGATCTGCTTATTAACACGTATTGATCGATGACATGCATCTGATGAGACCGATGCATGCGTGGTGCTTATTGATTTCGCAGCAGGTCTCTTGTTCAAGCATGTCTCGATCGGAGCATTTGAAGCGCACGTGACATTGCGTGGAAATGGGAACGTCTGACACTTATATGACCCGAAGATGTAGAAATATGATTGACCTTTTGACCTCTGAAGAAAACGTCGCGACTAATATGCTAAACCCACAGCATACTTACAGTAATTCAGCGATTATTGGGTTTTCCACGATTTTGATTTGGGTATGAGCATGCGTTTCTGATTGGAGGGGCATAACTAGTGAATGCGACGTTTGCCACGTTAACAGCGTCCGTTAGCGTCACGTTCAACCGTTGTCGTTGAATCAACGCTTGTCGAGGACTATTATTTTACGTGATGCGACGTATCCCATGGGATGTCTTCATGGAATGGACATCACATATGAATTTGCGTCCGCATGATTTAATTGTTTCCCAGTATTAATTTCAAGAGAGCAATTCACATGTGCATGGTACTGTAGCATACTTTATTATTAGTATTAGTAGTAGTAGTAGTACTAGTATTATTTGTTATTATTATTATTATTATTTTTATTATTATTGTTATTGCTATTATTATTATTATTATTATTATTATTATTATTATTATTATTATTATTATTATTATTATTATTATTATTGTTATTATTATTAGTAGTATTATACTATTATTATTCGCTACAATTATTGATCAACTTCTACAAGCAGAATGCTATTCATATAAGATATGCTTTAATAACTGTAGGCCGTCGCTTTGTAGTGTCTACAGATTGAGGCTAGTAGGTCATAGTCTACTATGGTAGTGCTAATTGTTTTAACATCTACAGTTGATGGACAGCTGTATGTTACGGACTTTACTTTTTTTTAAACATTTTCCCATGGATGTATCTATACATGTGATAATGTAATATTTATTAATCATAATGGCGAATTAATCCATTCAAGCAAATACTATTATATGGCATATTGTATTACTGATGTCCGTCAAGGGATGTCTGTGCAGTCCAATTACTTTAGTATTTCTCTAGAGAAGGACGAGGTCCCAGCGCAGTGTCGCTGATAACCTGATAACGCTGTACGAGTCAAGACATTAACAACCACTGTGTGAGGAGCTCACACTCTGAATTAAAGGTCCAATTCGCAAGGAACGTGGGCACGTGAGAATGCCAACATTTATTCTTATGCAATGTTACTTCCATCTGCTTCTTGCCATGCAAGCAACAATAAACAGTTATACTATGTGCGTTCTGAGATTTAGGGCATGACATTATGTTAGCAAGATTTAGTGATTTTGTAATATTTTGTTATATTTTTCAACGTAGCAAGCACTTTCATTGCTTCAATTGCTAGCCCACCCTCAATGACGCGTAGTACTCAAGTTATAGGTTTTATATTTGCAAGGAATATGCTGAGGAATATTATATTGTTGTCGACACATTATTGTGTTCATAGCAATGCATGTTCTAATGCAGTACAGACTTCATATATAGTATCATTACCGGAAACTACGAGCCAATGGCAACGTAGCGGTATTGTAAGTTATCGAGCATCACACATCTGCGATGGCTACGACAGTTCGTGTGGTCTCCTAGTAGATATGAGAGTCTCGTCACCATACCCAGATACCATTTGAAGAACTGTCCTCTACCTTGGAATACGAATAACACCAATTCTCAAGCTAGTACCGAACTTTGGTAGAATATAAATGTTCCCCACCAAATATCTGCATGTTATTGTATTGTATTTTTATTTGAGTATAACACAGAGCGTATCTGGTTTAGCACAATGATTAACGTAACATAAGGTGTCTGAATTTTCAATTGATTCTATTATCTGTTCCCACCCATTACATCATATATAAACTGTCCTATACTGCTGCAAAGAAATGCCAGTGTTTCTCCATCTCGACGATGGCCACCTGTGTTCTAGTCGTTTGTGTTTCGACAATTAAAATACTGATGATACGACCATCAGTGCAGATGGTGCTCATACATGACATATAGGACAGGTCATTGCTTCCCGTCAGTGTCCGTCGTTGAAGAAGTATTTCTTTAATTAAGGTTGTGCCAGCTAAGCTTCCGGCGTTGCGCCACCTGTGTCTATGGGAATATGTTGGATTTATCACCCTTGTCAACGGAGCATTTTCTATCCACCTCATCAGCTGCAGATCTATATAATTAAATACGGATTGAAACCTTTTGAGTTATGATGTCCCACACCTAGTTCCGGAGCTACGAAATCTTTTGAGCACACTATCATGCTAAATAACTAATGCTCCCAAACTTAAACTGAGCATGCAATCGTACGTTTAACAAACAATCGTAATATGGGTCATGGGCATCGTTTCACAACACTCTCTTATTCGCGGAGACCATGCATAGCACTCTCTTTGCAGTTCATCAGCTATCGGTACAGAGAGCACTGTGATCTCTTCGTGGATAAGATAGATTCGTGAAATGATACCCTTGTACTCGTCCGAGAACGTGTGGTTGGAAACTAGGCAAAACCCGTTTTAGAAACACTTATCCCATATGAAACCAAACGTGTCATCACCATTGGACAGGTTAGCCTATGCAAGAGTGAAGGGACAATTAATGGACCGTATATATCAAGTAGCATTGTGTTGTATTGTCCAGTATAAAACATCACTAAAGCAGTTATTATCGGTTCTTGAGGTTTCTAGGTTGAAATGTTTACATCACTGTGTAAAACATTCATGAGTCTATGTTGATCGCTATACATCAATATATTCTCTAACGTCAACAACGTTCATCGCTGAGCTGTTATTACATATTATTTATTAGTGTTGTCAGTTTTGGCGTGCAGGTTTTCCAGTGTATTTCAATTGTATTAGGCATGCGAATGCATCTTCAAAGAGTGTTTCAACACATCAGATTACTATATCGCTCATGGAGCAACATTTGGTTTCGAGTAAACACGTAATACACTACCAATAACCGAGAAAGAATATGCTGTTTACTATTTATTTATGCCGTTTCGCTGGAACAACACATACCAAGAACTGCTTTCATCCAGGGAGTATGTATAAGACCCGGTTTGCAGTACTATACTCTATTCATACAGACCCCAGGATTACGAAACCTTTTTGAGTAAGATTCCATGCTCAACTGAACGTTTTGTTCACAAATATCCATATACAAGTATGAGCTTGAGCGTGAAATCGTACTAGGAAAGTTTCGTAATCTCGGGGCCGGATATGCATATGCCGTACTAGTTAACCTACAATTGCGAGATCCCATTGGCTGTACAGCTGACCTGGTTCCAATACCGCTTCCATGCATCTTCAATTACAGTGAGTGAATGAGCCACTGCTTCACCTCTCAATTACAGATTCCAATGTCCGATTTCAATTCAAGTGGCATACGGACCATCGATAGTGTCCGACAAAAGTCTGTCAATCGATCTAAGGTAGGGGCCAATCTCATGCTACCCCTCGGCGAGCAAACGGAATTAAACCTGGAAAGTATTTTCTATGAAACCGACAAATGGCCACTTGCTGTGTACTGTGCCACTGCTTCCCGTACAAGCATTCTGTTTACGACATGTCATTGATTCCCTTTGCACTTATGTGTTATTTATTTCTTATTTATATATTATTTATATACCTATATGTATATAACATATATGTTATTACTCTTGGTGTTGGCACTGAAATATATATAACTTAAGTGTGATGATCAATACAAGATAGTCCATGATGCAGTACTTGTGTAAATATAATCGGGATAACTCACTTGACCAAGATGGAGGTCAACGATTTAGATTGGCATGCATTTAGGAATCGTATTCTCTATTTCAATTCAATTTTGAGGCAGATCCGTACATATGGACTCACATATATAGTATCCAATGTATATATTACATACATTGGATACTATCTATATGAATCATTTCTTAGTATTAGCTTCGACTAACTGTAATGCAACTACATTTTAGTATTGCCAAGCACTCTTTCAAACACTCTTACCGATCTATTTGTCAAATACACTTCTATAAGTATGTTTCCTCTTTTAGGTTTTCTATACGTGAGTTTATGTATCGTCAGTTGTCAATAGCATGAACGTCATGGTATCGTATATGTCATGGACTTTGACGAAAATGACCCACTGGGTCAAACCAAATTACGACCATATTGACACTGATTAATAATGAATGATTTATACGTCTATTCGAGGAGCGCCACGTCTGTTAGTGGTACCTAGTATAGTATCAGCAATCACATTGTTTGAAGTACAACAGTGCAGGTGTCTAGTGTCACGACCAGCAGGGTATGGTTTCTCGAAGTTCTCATATTTACTACGAAACAAAAATATATCTCGTAGCGATCTCTAACACAGGGGGATCGTGCACTTAAGAGAGCGCTATGGTCTCATAGTGGATATGAAAGCTTCGAGAAACGATACCCAGGCGGATAGCGGTGAAATGGCATGACGTATACTCTGGTTAAGATCAAAACTATACTCCGTCTTTTAAATGGTCTCAGCGACTTATAATTATACAGGTACGACCACGCTAGACTAACTTATTCCAGCACAGCTTAAATGCCTTTATTTATATTACAAGAATGCATGTATACACGTGTTATAGGAGACTTGGGGTCTATATTCTCAAAACGTTCTTACAATTGTACGACAATGCTAACGATTCTTATAGTATGGCTACGAACTGTTCTTAGGCTAAGACGTTCGTAATGACGTTTCGAGAATAGACCCCTGTCTGAGGTTGCTATGACAATTGGATGGATACTTATATATGATCATGACATTCGTCATACTTACCTGACAGCAAAACTGCGACAATCCATATCACTATTCGCACCGGATACACTGCTAGTGTTGCTGGGTGGCAGAAGTTGTCATACTTATACATCATAGTTGATGTTCTCAGAGTAGAGTACACGCACGCAACCATATGTGCGAATCTGACAGCTGTCGTAATGAACGTTTTAAAAACTAATTATATTTAGTTTATATTTTGTTATTAATGATAATCATGACACCCGAACTATTTAGGGATCCCATAACGCTAGGTTAAACTAAATGGAACGTTATATTATCTGGGAAATTATATCTCTTCAAAAGTCGATACTTGATGGTATAAGAAGGTTGTGCAATTATAACCTGTGTAACTTACATTAATTTGAACTGTTATTTAATTCACAAAACCTTTATAAAATATTGATCACAGTGTTGCTCTACGTGAAATAAAAGGGAATACTGCTTGTAGTAATACTATACGTTCATTAACGACGTTTTGCTATTGTTCCAATGGCGGTCTTAACACCTACTCTACAATGCATCGTTAGGCCTTGCGCACTGTATGCTATTTCTGCCAGGGATGTTTGACGCGATGATACTAGTACCGAGAGATCATGATACAGGACAGTTGGATGTGGTATCTGATTCCATTCACTTCGGAAACAATTCTGGAGCAATTATAGTAGACTATCTCCCCCCTTTCCGCTGCTAATTCCATGAAACAAACCATTTCCGTGACCTTATATGTTGACCGGAAATGAATACTGCTGGGCCCCATGGTTTGTAATACTTCAAGTCTTCAAGCTGTTGGTAATGATGTTACTGCCGTTTGTTGATGACGAGTAGGCGTGTTATATAAATGACGAGACATCGATCCGTCAAATTAGTCGAATGCTCGTGGGCAAAACTCCCTATTTTTTAGTTTAGCACCGATCCAGTATGCTTAACACATGCTCTTGATATTACCAATATACATGTATTAGGTAATATCATGGCGTATTAGTGAACTTAGACGTATTCATTGCAACTGGGTAAGTACGGAGAGGGTGATTTATATTAGTAGATGGATGTTCTTTAGAAGACAGAATGACGCATCGTCTGGTAGTTAGTCTCAGGGAATGCAAACCAACTAGCCTTTGACACCGACACTTATTCATTGATATCGATTACCGGAAATGGAACCGGAAGTGAAATGCGTTCGATTTGTGATTTGGAGCGGCATGACACGATACGCTCTAGCCCCCGAGACTCTGAGCTTCATTTCCATTTCTTTACCATTGACAAACAGTCTTTCACCTTTGTGAGCTTTAAGCTATGTGATATGTGCTTTGAAATACAAATACACGTTGTACCTCGGGCATTTGAAGCTGCATATAACAGAATACTTTCACGAATAATGTCAAAAGCATTGCACTATATAATACTGTTGGAACAACGCTGCTTGAGTCATTTAAATGACAACCGCCTACATCACAATCTTCAAATAGTCCTTGTCAAAGAAGTTTCATGGCAATTCTTTCGATGTTTAATGATTATTTTTTTTTGTTGAGAAGTGGCCATTTTTCAAAGTAAAAAATCATTAAACATCGAAAATGATTGTCACGAAACGTCTTTGACAAGTACTAAATCTGGATAGCACTGAGTTGCGTCATAATGGTAACTTCTTCCAACACTGGTGCAATATCAGTTCCAGGAAACAGGATCGAAAATGGGAACTATTTTTCTCAATTCTGATTAGTGGCCACTATCGTAGGTACCACTGACCCCATGAATAAGTTGTATGCCGGCGTGGAAGTGACACCGAACTGTAATACTACCTGGTCGTGTCCCTTTGACGTTATACGGCAGATTTGCAGCCATCGATCAATGCCAAACAAAGCATTACCAATGTTCTGCTGTCAATGTTACATGTGTTCACCCCGTCATGACCTATCGTCTTCTGGAAGTGAAGGGAAATGTGTATGTCGCATACGTGTAATCTTTCGTTGTCTGCCCTACGACCGCACCTGCCTGTGTGTATGTTTGTGTGTATACATGCGTCTGTGTGTATCTGTACGTGTGTGCGTGTGTATGTCTGTATGTGTGTGTGTGTGTGTGTGTGTGTGTGTGTGTGTGTGCGTGTGTGTGTGTGTGTGTGTGTGAGTGCATATTGACGCTTCATTTTAACGCCCTCGTAAACCATTTCCGGAGTTAATCCTACTCGCTTTCCTCTGCCTAATCTTTTAACTATTTCTGTCATCACTTTATATTATCACGTCATCTAGGTTTTCATTTCTTCAGTCAATTTGATCTCCAGAAATTCCAGGTTCCTTCATACTCGACTCTAAACTGATATCACGTGATAAATAGAATATTACCTTCGCCAGATAAAAAACGATTATGTCATAGAATTATGGTATTTGTACGTTTCGTGTTGATATATTCGTAATCCATATTCACTTCACTGGTATTCTCTATCGCCTAAACAGCTGTCTAAATAAGCAACACGACTCCGGTGTTCCGATGCTTTAACATAACTGAACGTGATCAGGTGATACTAACACATAAGACAGGACGAGCATGGATCATGCACGTTTTTTGCTCGTAACGGTATTTATTTTTACATAGTCTGCTTCCGTTAAAATAGCCATGTTCCCGCAGCTATTGTCAAAACGGAGTTGGTTTTGTTGTCATAAGAAACAGGTATGAAACCAATTTAGTACCGTTGTCTGCTGCCTCGCTGCCCGCGGCCCAGAAATAAATACGATGTATTAGTGGATACAAATACTCCATTTCTTCAGCTTAGTAAGTAGTAGTTGAATATTTGCACGTATCTTTCCGGAAACTATATCAAAATGAGAGCACACTACTTTCAAGAACAGAGTGTTATGATAGCTGAACATTGTTATATTAGCTGATGTCTAAGGACAAAACAGAGTTCAGATAGGTGAGAGTTTCTATTCCCCTATTACCTACCACCCACGGTGGTTGTCTAATGACAACAACATCTCTCCCTCCAACTTAGCATTGTAGTAGTTACAAATACAGACGTTAATTCATAAGTAGATGCAATAGTATATATACTATACAGGTGCTCAGCAATTAGCTACACAAAAGGGACTATACTATATAATACTAGTAGTATCATATGCAATATTGTACACGTGTATCACACATATACATTCAGGTAACCATTTCATGTATTTATCACTCTGCGACATACGGAACAAGCATAAATATAATAATAACACATTCCATAAATATTAATGGGAATACCGCATACGATGTTATTACTCGTTTATGTCCTGACAAACTATGATCTTGTTTTCGTTATGCTTTGCGCGCACAGGTGCGGAAACAATAAACATGAGTCTAGTAGTATAAATGGATCGTTGCAAATAGGTTATTATTTTATTTTGGATTAATTTCCAAGCTAACAACATGCCAAATGGGATACTTGTTAACCTACTAATGCTAAATATCCTGTTTGAGTAATAAATAGGTCAACTCTTTGGTCAAAAGGTTGACGTTGTGGAAGCCATCCTGACATCTACATTACTATTTGTCTGGTTCATCAATGTTGTCTTTCCTTCGTTGCATTCCAGCTTCTGTTCATCACATTTGTCATTATGTCGTTGCATTCTAGCTTCTTTCTTTATCATCAATGTTGTCTATACCTACCTAGCTTCCTGCATATATGCACACCATACAAATATAACACCACACACTTATGTGTCTTTCTATCACCTCACCCTATCCATCTCTATTTGTTTCTATATAACCTTCCCCTCTCCCGTATGCTCTGCCTGTGCCTTTCTTTGGTTATGTACGTGGTTCTCTCTCTATCTCTCTACCTCAAAATATGTATCCTCTCCGGTTTTCTCTCTCGCTCTCTCTCGCTCTATCTCCCTAGCCTATCTGTCATCTCTCTCTCCCTCCCCTCAAAGTCTCTCTCTCTGTGATGTTTTTAATTACTAGTATTTAAATATACATACAACCGGAAACGATAAAACTGTTTTTTGGCAAGTCTCGTTTCTGGTAGACATTTCTACCACCTTGGGTGTATTGTTTCTATCCCACATGACCGTCTATGATGGATTCATATAATCTAACATGATCATGATATCGCATATTCTCATCATCAAACTTGAGGGTGTGATCATGAGCTAGGTAGGTTTCACGACAACGGCACTATGCCCTAGTACACGTGTTAGCAATGAGTTTATAATAAGTTTATAATACAATGAGTTTATAATACACGCTGCCAGAAATAGTACAAGACCAGTCGAAGACATCCGTGCACATTCTAGTCAACATCCGCAATGTTGTCAAGTGCCCTAGTATAAGTAGGCTAAGTTAGTTCGAACTCTATAGACTGCCACCGGTCTGTCTTTTCCCATTCAGTTGAAAGAGTATCCTTGTACTTTGTCTGATTGCATCTCCGTCTAACCATCAGCTCTAACGTACGGCTCTTAGAATTCTCTCTAGCCTCCAACACTCTGCGGCGATCAATGACGTTGGAAAACAAATAGGATACGTTGGGATTTCGGCGGATTCCAGAGAAACCACCAACTCATTTATTCCCTTTATTAGCTAATCCTCCGCCTTGATTTCAATGGCAGATATCATAAACAACGAAGTAGGTGCGGGGTACATGATGGCGGGCGGTAGAGGTGGATTAGTTAAAGCACCTAGGGAAGTCGAGCAGTGATCTGATAGGATGAGAGGTAAACTGATCTGTCAATGGATCTGATAGTCATTGTTTGCCGTGCATGTTGGCTATACATAGGACTGAGCAGTGTCACTAGCTGTAAATATATCATTGCTAAAACCATCTTCCAAAGCAACGCTAATTATGCTCAAATTAACAGCTTCCTAGCAAATTCCCGTCCGTGATTGCCATGTTCATTTTAAAAATAAATGGAATCGAATCATTTTAATATCAATCTTATCCTCCTCTGTTGAAACCAACGGATCAGCCAGATTATTATCGTTCATTACAACACCATTCTAGAGGATCATCCAAGTTGGTATCATACGTTACAACACAATATACATTTCATCAATAGTTTATGTCGAAAGCGCAGTTCCATATCACTTATTGTCAGTCCGTAAGTCCCAAAAAGAAAAATTCCATATCAGTTATCATCAGTCATATGCCGAAAGGCCAATTTCATATCAGTTATCAGCAGTATGTGTGTGCCAAAAGATCAATTCTATATCAATTACGATCAGTCCGTATGTGCCAACTATCCAATCCCATATTAGTTATCAGATGTCCTGTCCGTTAGTGCGAAAATATCAATTTCGTATCAGTTATCATCAGTCTGTACATGTCAATTGTCCAATTCCATATCAGGCTATAGCATCAGTCTGTATGTACCACTAACAGTCAACGACTACCATCTCGAGTGATATATGTGCCGCGTTGATGACGTGCTCTACAAGAAGAAGAACACGCAGCCTGTCGTAGGCCTTGCAGCCTCAGACAGGCTCGCCAACAGATCACATAATCCCTATTTATCTTTCAATACCAGCCTCCTCAGTAATTCGTGGAAGGATTCGTCCATTGCCTCTGGGGTCTGGCCCTGCCGTTGGGTTGAAGACATGCTGATTGGAACATGATGGTTCCGCGCTCAATTTTAAGCTGGAAATTATCACCTTGGAACATGCCATTCAACGAACTCGCCGTATGGCAATGAGGTACAAAGAGGCCAATTAGCCATGACAGTTGAAGATTCCATGTTTCTCAGCACTACGGGGGTAAATTATTATCATATTGCTAACGGAGCTCTGTGAACGTTTGGGTAGCGCCTGCTTACAAATGTGTTAGAAAATGACAACACTGCGTTGTACTTGTGCCAAGGTTTCCGAGAAGTGATCGAAGCATAATTATAGTTAACTAGGGCACTAGAATCCACGTTTCAATAACGATAACGTCGTGTTGATACCTGTGAGAAGGTTTGGATGTGTTGTACAGAGTTGCGTTCCGCAGGATGGTTGTAATGATACTAGAGACGCAACTCCAATACGTAAAGATAGAATTGCATAAGGAGATACGACTCTCGTAGCGCTATGATCGGTCTGTGGAACGGGATCGTGGCCCCAAGATTACGATACTTCTTGTGAGTACGATTTCATGCTCAACTCAAAGTTGTGTTCACACATCTTCATATAAGATGTGTGTTTGAGCATGAAGTCGTACTCAGAAAGTCTCGGGACAACATGTACACCATTGTCATACAAACGTTACTATATATCATATTATGTGATTGGTAGCATCCCCTAGTTGTTGGTATCATTAGTGTCCGGTGTGTGTGGAGTGACTATTGCAGAATGCCGACTATACTATGAGATCATCATTAGCAGTAATTATGTATACATTGACGCATACTCGTGATTCAGAGCGGTCATACTTGATACGCACATATATTATAATATGTTTGTATTTAGATCTACTGTAATGCTTTATGTTGAAACATTCAATCCATCTAACATATAGTTTCGAGTCATACTCGTTTTAAGATCTAAATAGCATCACCCACAGACACAATTCCCGTAGTGTTTCTTTATAAAAGTATGCTATTGTCAAAAAACCTATGGCCATTTATAAATGTTAATTTCCTTATGTTCGAAAATGAGCCACATGGTTGTTTTAGTACTACAGGAAACTCAAAACGATGACTTTGGATACAGGTTTATAGTATACTGGATGTCTTGGAATTTGAAGTCGAAATTGACTTAGTCCCGAGGCATAACATGCTCCTTGTGTACAGTTATGCCCTACATGCTACTCTTGTTTCCTACTTGTGTCTATATCCAGCCATATGTTAGCTTGCAATGTTTACCTACAGACACGTCGTTGGCTAATTGATATCGCGTGTCTGAAATGATATGCTGTCTGTCTGGGTTGTGACTTGTGTTCACCGTAACTGGAGGAAAATATTGTTCAGAATGTCGTCCACACCGTATTCGATGACTATGACATATATGCATGTTGACATCTGCACTTAACTAGTATTGCAATGGGGTGTGTGTGCGTGCATTTAGTGCTAATGTATATGCCAACCTATCTATTCCGATGTACTTAGTTGGCATGGCATTGATTATTATATTGAATATGTCAGAATCTTCAAATCTAATGGTGATCGTCGCCATTAATTTACTACTGGTATATGGCTAATATGCTTTTTTAATTATTTGAAGTGGCAATGCTTAAAGAAATGTCCAAATTCATTAAATGTCGAAGATAATTACAAATGTCACGAAACGTATGGATTTTGACAAAAACTACTAAGTTAAGTGTCCGGGCCAGGATATACCTATCTTACCTATCAAAGTCAATATGCATTACAGACAATACCTTCGCTTGGTGGTATCAGATGACTACATTCTGGGTCGATGGTGGTTATTGGTTTGACCTGTTTGATTGACACGGTCAGCATTGACCACACGATGACTCGACTGCCACTTGCCCATTCATGAATTATCTAAGACACAGCTGCCGCCGTCAAGATTATCTCAATCGTGTACTACACTGCATACCATATAATACCATACAGCATCTGTATACTAGTATACCATGTATCTGTCTCTGGTAGCAGGCAAACACCTCAACGGTCGAGCCCCAAATGCCAATGAACCAATGCGGTACCATTCTGTTCCTCCCTCGCGTGTTAACCGAATTTGGTTATAAATGACAAGGTTTTAATTATACTTAATGCCTTTTTTTACCTCTAATTTGAAAGAAACCAGGAGTATCCACGTGCTATCTTGATATCAAATAGACGGATCTCTTCACTCGTGGTCTCGAAACCTTATCAAGTATGTGTGCAGTCGGATATATTAGTAGGTAATTGCCTCATTTTGTGCTTCGTCGCTCTTCTCGACTGAATTGCTCAAGTATTTGGGTGTTCACGTGAAGCATTAGCACGCACGGTGCACCAGTGTTCTGTCAAGCATGTGTTCTAACCACGATGTTCCTTGACCAGTACATCTGAAAGAAACCACCTGTGGCTTTGTAACATTTCTTTAATAGCTCTAGGTACTATCCGTACGTGTGACGTTTGGGCTATATTTGTTCAGTGTATGCATGTGTATGTGTGTCTATATGTGTGTGTGTGTGTGTGTGTGTCTGTATGTGTGTGTGTGTGTATGTATGTGTGTGTGTGTCTCTCTGTGTGTGCATGTGTGTGTATGTATGTGTGTGTGTATGTGCGTGTGTATGTGTACGTGTGTGTGTTTGTGTGTGTGTGTGTGTGTGTGTGTGTGTGTGTGTGTGTGTGTGTGTGTGTGTGTGTGTGTGTGT
>JAVCKZ010065291.1:0-14690 GCA_034780755.1 Lepetodrilus elevatus
CGAAGATTCACACCAAATTGCACGGCAACTTGTCTTTGCGTATGACCTTGCATGAGCTGTGAAATTGCTTGACCCCTATCAACCTCGGTTAATGCCATAATGGCAATGCACGTTTTACCAAATAACGCATTGGATTGTGTTGTGTAACAAATAACACTACAATGTGGTATGAGTTGTAGCCACATCTTCGTCCGAATAATGCGTTTACACATGCATTTGGTGATGTCCATGGTCTTGCCGGAAGCAGCTCTCTATCACACTTCATTGAGTGTAGATTCAGGGTATAATGCACAATAACCTAATGAATTATTTGTACAACTTCCATACAAATCTGTCCACTTATTTAGCACATTTTCAACAATTTATGACCCGACGTTTCTTTTTCCTTTCAGTATATGTTACTTTTATAAATGCTGATTAACTGTAAAGTTAAAGGCAAAATAAAGAATTAAATTGAATTGAATAAGTCGCACCACTGAGTTATGTCCCCTTGCATTGACATAATTAAGGAAATAACAATACGATCATATTCAGGTGGTCTTTCAGTAGACTGCAGGGGTTGCACTAGATGTGTGTCTACCAAACAACGGTGGAAAGGTTTTTGGAAGTAGCTAAGAACTAGTCCAAAACAACCATAAACATCTGTGATATTATACCTTTAAAGATTCTTTCACTAATATCACAGATTCTCAGTTTTATGGCAGGATTGGTAGGATGCTGAAGACAGTTCAAGCGGATGACCTTGTTCGCAGAGGATGCCCTCGTCCTGACGTCATTGAACTATAGTGTTGACCATCATGTAGCAACAAACTACGGTTTTGGCAGGTCAGTGAGGTCAACGTCTTAAAGATTAAAATCCGGACCCGGATTGCTTTTCACCACAGGGTCGCAACTGTAGTCAGGGCTTACGCCATAATCATAAGCATGGTTTACGTCATAATCATAATCAGGGCTCACGTCATGCTTTTAGCACAACAGGAAGAAACGTAGGCTTATACCTCGACGTACGCCAAGTCACCATCATGAAACGCGGTCTCGAACAGTCCTATAGATACGCAACAGTGAATGAATGAATTCGCCCTATTTATTCCCCAAAGAGCAAGTTTTATCCCCAACGGAGCAACCGGATTTCCCATGGCAGAGTACCAAAAAAAATAGACAGAATGTTCAAAGGTCATGCAGCATCAGGAAACTCTCACGTTCACCGGAAGGTTTGAACAAAGGCCTTGGCGCGACGCCAAAGTGGACCAACTTCAAAGAAACAGCCACAATCTCTGTATAGAAAACCGGTTTGGCAGCCTGCCAGCTGTCGTAATCGTCTGGATCCGGGTCGCCACGTCAAGGCCCCATATTGATTTTCTTTTATCGCTTGTGCATTGAAACTCTTGGCTCGGAGCCAAGTTTCCGATGAAAGACAGCTTGCAACTAGGTCAAATGGTGAGATTCGCATTTTGAGCGGGTCGACCGGTGAACTCGAACATGGTCACACAAGGGTCGCCCTGTGTCCTTATTTCCCAGTTATACAAACAAACATATAAGTCGTGTCTGACCGCGATATTCCCATGCTAATGCATGTCTATAACCTCTGGGTTAGAGGTCAATTTATCCATCTGTTGATGGCGCTCTGCTCATGCGCAACAAATAAAGTGAAACTATCGAGTCGCCATGATATATATAGTTCAAAGCATATGTAATGTATATATGCATGATATATTTTAACTTGCGCAACATATAATTATTTCGATAACCAGCGCGTGATGGGTTTGTGGTACTGAAAGTATGAGCTAGCACTGCTAGGACATTATGTTAAATTCAGATCTACGTTTGAGTGCCATTGACATAGCCCTAAGTTTGGGCGCCATTAACATAGCCCTAAGTTTGGGCGCCATTGAAAGAGCTCTAAACTTGAGCGCCATTAACATAGCTCCAAAAACCGCTCCATGGTTGGGCGCCATTGAAATCGGTCCAAGTTTGTATGCGCCTCAATAAATACGGAATCTTGCAGACTTATTGTTACATGATATAGCGTATTGCCATTGAAACTAGTATCATGTACCTGTTGATGGACCTATTGCCTATACGTGTTGTCTTTCAGTCTAATCTGGTAGCGCAATGCTAGAACGTTGTACTTGGAATCTATCTAAAAGCTAACATATTCACATTGTTATATATACCACTCCTTGCCACGCCAACTAGTACTTGCAGTGTTAAGTACATGGGTGGAATGTGATGGTATATAGTATCCAGCCTGCTTTATATGGTCCTTTATATGTCCCTAGCTTGATGGCAATGATGCTATCGCATAGCAAATCCATCTTGAGCACAGTGTTTATAATAGATTAACACTACTTCAGTCCCCGAGTTGTGAATGGAGTGGTACAATTTAGGGTGGAATTGTGAATGTTAACCTTCTAGCGCCTGTAATGGAAGCTTAATTTGCATACTCCCCGGGGAGTTGAGTGTGTAAAATAAGTGAAAATTGGTCCATTGACAAGGGTAATAACATAGCGCTTATAGCGCTCTTTCAATCACGTATTTGGTTCAATATATAAATTTATATTGAACTAAATTTATATTGAACACTATACTCTTATGAGTGCGAACGTTTACTGCCATCAACCAGACGTGGCATTTGCTGAAAGTGTTTGCTGTTCGTTGAGGAAATGTTTGTTATTGATCTAATGTTTCTATAGAGGCAAAGACATCCATATATAATGACTAAAATAAAATGCAGGAAGATCTTATAAACATCATGGTCATTTATTTTGTCGTCAAAAGGATTAAAATAATTGTGTTTCAGGAAATATAGGTAGTTTCCTCTATATTGCATATACGGAAGTCAATCTTTCGTTGCACACTCTTGTATGGTATAAACAAACGTCATCTGTCTGTCCTGTCTGGGCATAGTAACCGGAAGTTGACCTGATCGTGGACGATCCCTAACGTTCTCAGTCTGATTGTACTGTTTGGTGCAGCCGAAACATCGTGTACAAGTGCAGAGTAAAGTGCATTGCCACATCTCTCTGCGATATCTCATTATTTAGCATGCCCAAAGATATCTCACTGTTACTATAAGCAGTCCAAAGTTCGCAAGTGAAGTGATTTAAATAAAATTGTGGTTTCATAATGCGTCCAAGTATTGACTTTGCAATGCAAAATGGAAAATATGCCGCATTAAATTATTTTTGGTGTGCATGTCAAATATTGAGTTTTTAACTCATGCTAGATTTCCGAAAACACTTTTTCGAATAACATATTCCGATCAATTTTAACATGGTATATGGTTATAAGAGAACATATTTTACTGATAGTTTTCAATGTGGCTACAAAGAAAATATAAATATGACGAGAATTAGTATTTGCATTTTCATAGTGTCTCAGTATATATATATATATATATTTATGTGTGTGTGTGTGTGTGTGTGTGTGTGTGTGTGTGTGTGTGTGTGTGTGTGTGTGTGTGTGTGTGTGTGTGTGTGTGGTGTGTGTGTGTGTGTGTGTGTAACAATGGTCTACGAGGCTATTTATTTTACTATAGAATGTGTGTGCGTCAGGGTCTATATTATTTATCATTTAAAAGAAAAGAAAAATGCTATACGGAGGTCAGACCAATTCAAGGTTATTTTCTCGGTCCAGGACCAATACCACGAACCACAGACATTGTGAAGACGACAGGAAGCTCGATAGCGCGGTACATATTTGCAAAATTGTTTGCCGGTATAATTTACTGGTCGTGGTGCACAAACACACTGGACAACAGACAGTATCCCTGTACAAGCAAAAATACGACCGAGCGAGTGTACATGCGCTGCATTTGTAGTATATGTAAATAGACGGGATCTCAACTACAGTATTATTATGTAAAACCATCTTGGATTAGGGCTTTTGAATCACTTTCAAGATTATTTCACTTATATCACGACTAAAGGCTTGTCAGTTTGGGACAGGAGGTAACCCGCAACATCCGTAGTGTTGACTATTGCAGTAAACACTGCGAGCATCGGCTGGTAATGACACACCAAGGATGATGTCATCTATGTAGTTACTCGTCAGCGTGATTTCCGGGGTGTACGGGATTTTACAAACTGAAGTGTGCCGTAAAGAATATTTTTGCATAATAAATATATACAGTTTATTACTACAATAACCTGTATATTTCTTCCCTGAAATTGGGGGTGGGGTGTAGTCGGGTGGGGGTGGATTAAGCACTTGCCCATGCAAGCTATGGCGGAGAATATCGATCTTGAAGTGCTAATCACATTTGTCCTCGACTTTTAAATAAATTAAACTTCACAACTTAATATACGCTTTGTATATCTATGATTGATTATTCTATTTAATACGGTAGAAAAATGGACAAAAATAATACTTTTAAAAGTCAATCTACCGCTCCTACTGAAAGTAACAATTGCCATCGTAATACATTTATTTTCATTTCCCAAACAATGTACCAAAGATAATGTATATATACCTTAGTCAATTAGTATTAAAAATAATGCTCACGGACATGCCTGCATGCATGCTTGCACCTTGAGTCATTATAATAAAAACAATCTTCTATACCGGGTATGTGCGGCTTTATGGGACAATTCAACGCATGGACTATTTTCTGGTTATAAATACTTATCTTGGAAGTGCTATTTGGGATGCGTTTGAAATCAGCACAGGGCTGAGTAAGCCGCTTAGCTAAACTGGTTCCCTATCCCATGTACGGTTCATACGACCCTAAGACAGTGGCTAGTTTAGTAAGCCGCTTGTAATTAAGCTACTTGTAGCCCTTGTGTCTTTGAACGTACCCTTGGAATATATACATGGTACGTACGTAGTGAGAGAGAGAGAAAATTGTTTATTTAAGTCTCACCCAATGTATACATAATATATTACATAATTAAATATTCATAAAAATATACATCGGCCATGCACTCATTGTCAGAACAATTTCCTCATGACAAGACAGGGAAACAGTACCTTGACATTCATCAATAGCCACAAATAGCCAGGCTGAAAAAAACGTGTTGTGTCACCTTAGGCAAATGGCTTATAGATTAATAAATGTTCACCACAACAGAGAATGGGTACAGTATACCCGGTAGGATGATATACACGAATGATAACCTGCTTATAGCAGCTAGCTAGCGCATTTTTGTATTAAAGCGTGTACCTCATTTGCCAGGTTCTCAGCCTGAGTGAATACAGATTCTATATATTCTGTTCTGTTCTCCTGTATACTCCCCAGGGAGACGATTGTGTGTGTGTGTGTGTATCTGTGTGTGTCAATGTGTGTGTGTATGTGTGTATGTGTGTATGTGTGTGTGTGCGCGTGCCCGACTTCAGTGGCACTGTTAAACTTCTAGTATAAAATGACGTAAGTAACCCGTACGTCAGTCTACCTTCAGGCTCCATCCTTAGCTATCATAGGTTATAAACCACCAAATAAAATCTCATAGACGACGGTGTTAACGTATTTATGCATAACTACTGGTTCAGTCAGATACCACAAAACATCCTACATTGCAAAGTTCAGAGACAAGAATCATGCATATTGCTTTATGGAGCTTAGGTAAACTTTATTGTGCCATTTAATACTTATTTCATTTATTTGCCTTGCTGTTTAAATTGGGGTTTATAACCGCTTTCAATAGTATTTCACTGAGATCTATATGATCACGGTTTGTCAGTTTAGGGCATGAGGAAACCCGCAACATCCGTAGCACCGAATGTTGCAGTAACCTGCAAGCACCTGCTGGTACTGATGGACCAAGGATGATATCTACTATATCCATGCTATTGTTTTTATTTATTTTTATGACTACCTCAGGCACCGGAATGTATACACCATCTGTACATATACACGGACTAGCAAAATAAACGTACAGTACGCATTTCACTAACACCAAGTGTAGGCTACTCATCAAGCTATTGTGACATACATTCTGACACATTGACATGATTGACAGATTGGGAACAGCTGGATGACGAAGCGTGTTTAATTGTCGAGCGTACACTAGACTAGGTTCTGTCTACAGACTAACACTGTACTATGTCGCACTGGCGTTGCTAGACAGCATTCCCCTGGTCGAACATATACCGCAGGTGTCCGAAGCACCTCGAACTCGAAGTCGCCGGTAATCATCATCCGATGACGGCTCGTCCAATCACGGGCAGCCACTTCGACAGTGCGTGATTACCGCGTGTTCACCGCGTGATCAGCTCGTGCGTAACCTTGACCTAGATAAAGGTGGTTTAACCGCGGTTGGTCGATGATTCTCTCTGCAGCCACGAGACTCGAGATCTCTGTAGAAAAGCTTCACTATTTATTAGCGCGTTGCGAGTCAGCTTCAACGGTTTCTGTTCATCGAGTGGTTGTATCGGGAATATTGATAGATTAACACGCGTTTAGATGCACTTTGAGCCTACTTGTTTGTCGTACTTGCTAAGATTCTCGCTAAGCCAATGGATATTCAACCATCAGCAAGAACACACGTTTATGGATCAGAGGCCTGTTCAGGAGGGCGCGAACCCGCGAGTACACGCGTGAAATCGCCTTGGAAACCTTCATCCTTCATATGTGACGTCACGCGATAACTCGCGTAAATTCGCCATCCTGATAATAATAAAATAAGATCCGAAACTAACGCTCAAACAGATATAGGCCTATGACAATCGGTCCGTTATAAGTTTCAAGTTTCTTTATTTATCTGTGAGCCATCAACGGTGAATAAGACAGTACGGTCTCAGGAAATCCCCATACGAGTGGTGCCAATTTGAATTCTGACCGTAGCCAATCACAGCCTCGCCTAGATAACTCTCGGGGTAGTTTATACACTTTCTGCACCGTTTAACATGTAAACCGGCCACTGATTGGCTAACACTGCGTAGCATTGACTGTGCGTCAAGATGAGGTAAATGCCGATTCCGTCAGATCTCGGCTGATTTTAATGAGATTGGTTTATGTATAGGATCCACTACCATTTGCAGGCTTGATGACGACGACGATGATGATCATAATAATAATAATAATAATAATAATAACAATAGTAATAGTAATGCACATTTATACTGCACCTATTTCATATTTTGCATATGTTCATGGCGCTTGTGACCAATATACATCTTGGAAATATACCTACCGTACTAGAATGACATGGTTGAAAATCTACCGGATTGACATGGTTGAAGGTCTACTGGAATGACATTGTTGAAGATCTACTAGTAACTAGAATGACGTAGTTGCAGGTCTACTGGAATGACATGGTTGCAGGTATACCAGAATGACATAGTTGAAGGTCTACTGGAATGATATGGTTGATGGTCTACTAGAAATGGCATATAGTCTACTAGAAATGAAAATTTGGTTGAAGATATACTGGAACAACATGGTTGAAGGTACTAGTGAATGAGTGAGTATGTAGTATAACGTCGCTGTGGAAATCTTCAAACCATTTGCGACGAAGAATGCCTACTAGAAGGTCTAGTCTATAAATGATCGACATTGTTGAAGGTCTTACTAGAAATGACATTGTTGAAGGTCTTACTCGAAATGACCACGTTGAAAGTCTACTAGAATAACATGGTTGAATTGTTGAAAACTTAAATGTCATAGGGCTGCTTGTGGTTATGGAGTTTAACTTGACGTTGCTGTGGGAAGCTTTCACCCATTTTCGAATAATTAGGTCTACTATAGAATGGTACTGTATATTGTAATACAAATGTCAAAAGATCATGTGCATTTAATGTCTGATGTAACACAATAGGATTTCCATGCGTAACCTTCCCATTAGTTCTAGCAAGATAGCCAGGATAGTATGGTAATCTCATCACATCCGGGTTCTCACTGCTTTAATGGCTGCCATTGGAACCCGGATGAACCAACCCGGATGAAACTCGTCCAGGATGTTGATGATATGAGGGTGTTAGTTAACGTAGCGTTGTAGTATATTACATTGTTTAAATTAAAACTCCTTTATATGAAGAATAAGCATACACTCGTGTAATACTATACTGTATATGTGGTGGACGTGAATATTTACAAAACATATCGACACCCGTACGTTGCACCCTCAGTGCGTTCCGCCCCTTGGATGTTTCGCAGTCAGTATTTTTTTTGGGAAGGTCTATTTCGACACCAAGAACATATAATTATGTTTTTTTTTCCTATACATTTTCAACTTCAATATGCGAGTATGTCCTTTGTTTTAACTATAATCCGTCGAACGATGTATAAAGGTAACATGATGTTTTTTGTGTTACCCGAAGCATGATACATTTGAAATGTCTTGACAAGTACCTTCATTCAAACAACTATTATTCCTCATATTGCATTAATGTAATACCGTGCCATTAACTGGAGTCATGAACTATGGTTCGCTGGTTACCTACTCATGCAGATCATTCGAGCGATATCCCCTGAATAGGTACGTGTATATTTCTGTCACGTTCCGATTGTCGAGACGGTGCTGCAAGTCCTGAGCACTGCAGATATGCCCCTAGGTATAACCATCACTCACGAACGTTTACATGAATTAAACTAGATGTGTCAACTAGATGAAGAACAGTGGTTCGGTGATGAAGAACGTGTCAACTAGATGAAGAACAGTTCGACACCAACGACAGGGGTAACAAATAAAGTGAAACTATCGAGTCGCCATGATATATAGTTCAAAGCACACGCACACATGCACACACACGGTCACACACACTGTCACTCTCTCTCTCTCTCTCTCTCTCTCTCTCTCTCTCTCTCTCTCTCTCTCTCTCACACACACACACACACACACACACACACACACACACTAAACAGTTACATTTATGCTGTGGTTAATTGTACGGTAATTAAGTAGCTTGTCTTGTTGTGCCTCTGATTTGCGCTCAGCATTTTAAAATTGTTCAAAGTAAGAAATTGGTTTGCTCGGAGTCTACGTGGGATATCCATATTCTAACACCTGCATAATTTCCCAGTGTGCTAGCTCCACCAGCTGGTGGAAATCCGATATAGTAGCCTGTAGACAAGTAGGACATGCATACACATAATGCAAGCCATCATGCATATGAATGAAATATTGCAACTAACCAACCTATATTCCATAGGCGAAGGTTCGAACTGTACGTTATTACGAACGAGCTATTAGCATGATGCCGCAGAGAAAGAAAAATCCGTGGGAAGATGGTAGATTTCGTTTCCTATGAGCTGTTATTTACGACGGCGACATGTTGGTGCCTGAAGTAACATATTTTACGATGCTTCAGTATTAAAATGAAATACACTACACGAATCGTCTGGAACTGGACCACTCATACACTGATTACTCATGGCACTGGTTACAAATGTTCACACAATCTAAATAAAAGTCCATGGCCCGTATTCTCGCGAGTCCTAAGAATTTCGTAAGTCCTAAGAATGTGCCTAACTGGGTTTCTGCTTATGTTAATTTTTGAAGAGATATTTTCTCACTAAGAAATTCTTAGCTAAGATGTTTCGATAATACGGGCCCTGTGCCGGTATTCATAAAGGGGCTAAGTCAGTTTTTGCTATATATTTGATCATAAAAAACCTGACATAAGCCGCTTTATGAATACCGGCCCTGTATTAAAAGCTAGCTGCATGGTCCTTCGCCAACGCTGGTCGGAAAAGCTCCCGACCCATTTGACAGGAACTACCAAAACATCACGATCTACGTCGTGATTGGATGAAATATAACTGTCAGTCTGGGACGGACAGGTGCATTTTTAAAGAATACTTCCGCTCAATAACGCAATATTTGAAAGTTATCAGAGGCCTATTTGTAAGTAAGGATGGTTGGTTCTAAATCGGATTCGAACTCGTGTTCCTGGCTCACAGCAATGACGGCGACATCCTCGAAACACAAACCATGATGATGTTATTTAGGCACAATAGTCTGTGTTACGAGGACGAGAAGCTGGGAGAGATACATGTTTTCCCAGAAATGTGATGTTGTTGATTTTTTATACCAATAATCGGTGCTAATTTGCATCAAACGAACCTGTCCAATAATAGATAAAAAAATAAATAAAAAAAAGAACATATAGATTTTAGATACAGTGTACCAAAAAGAGCAAACGAATGTGTTTGTTTTGAGCCTTGCAAATCGATTAAGCAATCTCCCCCAACGGTACAACTTCCAGCTACGCTTGACTACGCTTGACTACGATTGACTACACCTAATTACGCTTGTCGACGAGTTTATATTGCGGAATGGTGTCGAATGCCAAGATCGTATCTGAAAGAAGGTATTTTACGACGCTTCAATATTAGATGAAGGATTTGTTTGCTGACTATATTTAAACAAATATATTTTCACTCATGTCACAGCTTGTGCATTTTGTATACACATGGCCTGGTTGCCACTGGGTATACGTTAGACTATGCAGTTAGATTATGGATACCCCGAGCTGACCAGTGCATGCGTAATCTATTTTAATGTAGAAAAGCCATAACGTATTTAGGACTCGAACCATGGACCCACCGCTCTCCAGGCCGACGCTCTAACCACTATGCCACAGACAGTTTTCTCAGTATTTTTTTTCAGTAAGATGCTTGCATTCATAATACAGGAAAGCAAGTTCCAGGAACATTTCTGGAAGCTGCCTTTAGTCTCTAGTATTGGTAGCTTAGGTGTCTGATATTTCTGCAGATGCCAGTAGATCGCTTTTCATAAATTTTGCCTTATTTTGGGTACTAAAAGATGTCAATATCTTAGCCGATGTAAGGAAATCGCTTTTTATGATACCAACATTTCGATTTTCTCGGGGCGCATACCACCTAACTATACTAAATTTACAATAGATAACAGTGGGTTTTATCTCTATATATAGATACCAAGAAATTGCACTTTGCTATGCCTACATTTCATTTTTGGGCAGCACACCCCCAGACCACACTAGATAACACTGTGGGTTTTATTTCTATTGATACCAGAAAATCGCACTGTTTTGCCTACATTTCGAAATTTTAGGGGGCACACCCCAAATCCACACTAAATTATGGGTTGTATTTCTATAGCGCCTAATGGTTTTCAGAGTGATGCAACTTATGGGCCTAACAGTCTCGGCATACACGAGAATAATTGTAAGCATGCACATGTGATAATTACACGCCGAGTTGATATGTATAATAATTAGTTCTATTTCGCGACATGCTCACAACGACAATTAGCATAATACCTGCTCACGTGTCAAATTGTGGGTTATTTTAAGAATATGGACGCAGGTACCAGCAAATGAGATCAACACGATACTGAGAGATTCAGGGTGTGATCAGAGTTTGACATTCACAGTAATCGATATTGATACCATCACAAGAGATGAGTTTTTTCAGGTAAGTTTTGTTGCTACATTACATGTTAATATTCCTTTAAAAATATTTGGCTTCAATTAGCAGCTGATTACGCCGGTACATTACAATTTTTAGAAATATTTTCCATTCTCGCAAATGCGCGGGGAATGACCTGTTGACAGATCATTCTTGGCCTTGTGTCTCCTTCTGAGGGAAGTTCCATGCTTCACCCACCACGTGCAACCTATATGTAGATTCTGTCTTGTCTATATGATCTGATATCTTTCTGTGATCATGATAGAATATACGCTGTCTATGCCATGGCAATGCAGTTATCATCATTGGTATGTCAGTACCAGCCGGTGTTTAACTGCAACATTAAACAGCCATGTTAAACCTGCCGGTGTTTAACGCAAATTAATTGCAACATTAAGCGATACGGTTATTGAACACTGTGGGTTTCCTCCAGCAATAAAACAGACAAGCCGTGATACAAGTGAAATGATCTTGAAATTGTTTCTAAACAAAGTTAAAAATAAAATTAAAATTAAAATAAGATTAAGAAGCTTTCTGCGAGTGTAATTTAGAATTTAACAAGATCCACTGCTATAACTTCATCACAAAAACCGTTTCATTGTAAAAAGGAATTATAATCGGGGCAAGCGAAGTATAGAGGTAGGATAATGTCAAAATTAGAATGTTAAACGAATGCCATACCATATTAATCAGTTACCCATGCTTTTACATGTGGTTCACGTTGTAAAATGTTACATATCATCTATTAACACATGTTGCCAGCTGAGAGGAAATGCTGTCAATGTGATATAGAAGCCTTTAATTCCAACATAACAACTACGTAACAGTCATATACGGCATGTGTTAAAAAGTGTTTGCTGTGTAATAGGCGCTGCAAGTGGGTCGAATTCTATTTATAGACGTACCCAGTTTACTGATTTTGGTGATAAGCGTGTATGTATGATGTGCATGAATATTGTCTCCTCACGATGTATTACCCGTGAACCATGCTGAACAGTATACCCAGTAAGCAATACCACGTCGAAAAAACGTCATATCTCGACGTTGAACAGCCGTTGGATTTACGTTTGAAATAAAACTTGAAATGACGTCGAATATATTACGTCGAGTCAAGGTCGGAAATCAAATATTAACCAACTTTTTAATATTGGTTGAAAATTAGTTGCTAGCTCAGCGTCAATATATATATATATATTCGCACATATTCAGACTTAATCAGCTAACTATTGATCTCATCGCAACACTTCTATAAAAGGCAACGACACACTGACATAGAAGGCATGTATTGAGTTCATTCAGAATATGCACGCATTATGTCCACAATTTCACTGTACAATACAAGGCGGAATATTAGTTCCGAGGCACGATTCTGGATCCTGCAGTCTAAGGGAGGTAACTCCGAATAAACATCACTTAGGACATTTACAAATGGCGTAAAAATAACGAGAATTAACGTGAACATTGATCGAATAGCATCTATCACAGCAGCGACGCTATGTATACAACATCCCCTCTGTACGCGGGCGTGAATAAAGCCAGTGTTATAGGTTTTTCCATTGACCTGCTAAATCTATAAGGGGGTCATGTGTGGATTGTCCAGTGAACTAGACCAACTGCATGTCGGTGTGGTCCGATTTGCTCGTCAGTGTTTATCTCCAGCGCTCGTGTTTTGGATTTCGTGTGTGTGGGTTAGTATATAATATAGAGTCTATCAAACTGCAAGTATAGGGACCAGCGCCGCAGTAGAGGAAGATTAGCAGACGACCGGTAATTAATATGGAGGCTAAAACGAGCCCAGCTGAGGAAGGCAGGCCGACACACGCATTTAACCAGCTGTAACAAGTCAAGCAGACGACCCCAGCTGAACATGCCAAAATCGTGGTGTTTCAATGTTTGTGTGCGTGCACAAGAGATCCACTTCCAGTTCCTGGGATCGATGCATTAATCGCCCGCGCCGTCTCCACGCTGTGATATCTACAGAGCCATTGAAACGTGGAGATGATTTCAAACATGATTTACTGCAAGTGTTAATAATAATCAGATAATAGCGTCCATCTCTCCAGCCTGTCGAGAACTGGGACATATTTTCACGATGAGCTGGGCAAGAGTGTTTTTCAGGTAGGTCGCTATGTGAACTATGCATACCAGGTTTCACACGGACCATTAACAGTGTGTCTGCGTTACGTACCCTGTATAATAATAGACCATGTCGCAGTAGCTATTGGTCGTAAATGTGATCATTCACATGCTTGACTGAATTATTCAGTGAATATGACTTATATTAGTGTTATTTCCCTTTAATGTATTAGTCTGTATAACCAGATGGCTATAACCATCTTATTTATAACGGTTCGTTGGTAGCAGGTGGTTTATCTATTACCCGGTATAGCTATTGTCCTGGGTGTTGATCAATAAATTATTATGCTTTGATTTATAAAGCTAATTGTAACCTACTGGCATCAATATAACTACACAATATTAGGACTACTTTAGTAACTACCACTATACAGTTGGCTAGTAAGCACATATTTCATAGTAGGCCCTAGTTGGTAGGATAAGAGCCAAGTTATGCACACCCATTGGCCATTACACATAAAATAATCACTCACTTTACTTGTTTTTAACAAATGACAAAATATAAACTACAAAGCTAAACCTACACAAGAGAAATTTAAGCTAGTGAAAATATTGAGTGTCGGTGATTGAGGTTAAGGTTAAGACTTCAGAGGGCCTATTCTAGTCTACGTACTCACGAAATCTTAGCCTAAGAACAGTTCGTAGCCATAAGTTGCCTTACGATCGTAATTAAGAACGTTTCGAGAATAGGCCCCCTGGTTTCCAAGTCGAGGATCACAGGCTCACAGCCCAACAGGAAAGTATGAATTAAAGAACAATGCAGTTAATAACTTTAGCCCTGTAGACAAACAAGTGCAAACAAATACAAACAAAGCAAAACAAGTTACCCGGGTTAATCTGTCAATGGGGTCTAACAACCACTAAGAAGATTCCAGCTGTGCATGATATTCATTTATTAACTCAAACCACCTACGGTGGTACAATATTTCAAACAAAAGATCAAGATGGATTAATTACTAAACAAGTTTGTGTTACAATAGATGACAGATAGTAGTAGTGACTTATCATTGTATACGTATAATATGTCACTGAACATTTTAATACAGAGTCGGGTCGGACTCATTACTAGGGGTGACTATCACAAGTAATTTCACTATCACGATAGTATAAGCCAGATTGGAGTTGTCAGCCGCTGGATTTCTTCAGGATAAAATGAGCCTCACGCCGAACTCCGAACATTGCGTAACAACGATAAAAGCACAGGGGCCGAATCCTTTCGTCGTAT
>JAVCKZ010065302.1:0-14690 GCA_034780755.1 Lepetodrilus elevatus
ATTTTAATTTAGTGATATATTGAAGAGAAAGCTTGATTTGCCTCTCGGAGAGAGAGGTTTCATCAGCTTCCACATAAAGGGATGAAATAGGAGATGTACGGAAGGCACCCAGTGCAAGCCTGAGGCCTTGATGATGAATAGTTTGTAATTGTTTTAAATAGCTCTTACGAGCAGACCCATAGATAACAGAACCATAATCCAATTTGGAGCGAACCAGAGCCCTATATAACGTTAATAGGGTTTTCTGATCACCACCCCATTTGGTGCCAGATACAGATTTTGATAGATTTAAAGCTTTAAGACATTAATTTTAAGGTATTTGATACGAGGTATAAAATATAATCTATTGTCAAATAGAAGACCAAGTAATTTGGCCTCCTTGACAACCTTTATCCAGAAATAATTCCGGAGCATTATGAAGTTTACGTTTATTGCAAAAGTGCATGGCATTTGTTTTGGATTTGGAAAATCAGAATCCATTATCCAATGCCCATTTAGATATTTTGTTTAAACACATTTGCAACTGGCGCTCTATCGTGGCCATATTGCAACCTCTACATGATATGCTAAAATCGTCGACAAAAAGTGAACCCTCGATATGATTATTTAAGACTTTGGCAAGGCTATTAATTTTTATGCTGAAAAGTGTTACACAGATAAAACTTATGCCAGTTAATTGAACATAATCACGAAACTGTGTAACTCTTTCGCCTTTCTCCAACCTACATGTGTCGGATGTCGGATTATGGATTATGATATTCCGTGCCATAACATATTATATATTATTTGCAAGACACTCTTACCGCGTGAATCATCCATCCAGGCTATTTCTGTTGGTTTAATGTTTCACAAAGATCAGTTATCAGATGACCCACTTCCCTAATTCTAAATAGGGAATGAAACATCTAGTTTGTTTACCATCAGAAGTAAATTGATCTACATAAGTATACACTGCCAGAGCCAGTGCATCCTCACCATGACCGATGCCACACTAATTCAGGTACTGACATTCACCAACATTGCTGTAATTGAAACGTATGAGCATTGACGGCAACAAAGGCTGCACAACTTCACCGCTGCGACCAAGGCGCTCACCAGACATATACCAGGACTGGTCTCGTTAAGCTCTCAGTCATCATACCTTACCCATGTCAAGATACTGTCCATAGTCCGTTATACTTATAGGTGTATATTTAAATCGTTTTGAATTGTCTGCAGGATTATTAACGAGTGGCTTCTACTTGGGTTGTTTTTATGAATTATACAATAGATGCTGTCTTGGTTGACAGTGACGCAATTAAGATGGTCTATCTGAAAACAAGCATTATCGCAATTAGTCTTTCTAAATGGATGGTCTAATATAATATATTCCTGAAATGTACTTTCAATACCTTTAAATAGAGATGGTCTAAGACAAATAGATATATGCATGCATGCATGTATTTGCACCACGGCTGATGGTGTTGTGCTTAGTGTTCATAGTATACATGTATTTGACATGCTAGTGGGAGTAGTTCACATGGTTGTACCTACGGTATACAAAGTTATGTCTGTGGTTGGCATTGTTAAGTTCTATGGTTGGCATGATCGGGCCTATGTCTACGTCTACTACTGACTTTTGTTGACATAATGTATATGATTCACATGGCTATATGGTCATATCTTACCCAATATGTCAATGGTTAACCTTGTTTTTTTTTCTGTAATTTACATGGTTGTGTCTAAAAATTATATGGCATGGTTTAACCATGGTTTAATATATGGCATGGTTTATTATGTCTATGCCTGACATGGACAAGTCTACTGTTGACATGGTTCTGTCTGTGGTTCTTGGTTTAAACGGTTATGTCAGTGGTATATGCCGTGCTTGATTCATTCTAGATGGCGTGAGAAGTCCAACTTCCTTCCTACGTTTCTAATCTAGTATACGGTTGTCGATCATGGAACGGAGTTTCTCTATGACATAAAGTTGTTTTCGTAGACTGCGAGTTCATTATCTCAGTGGTTACTTCGGAGGTCGGTGTTTAGCTTATATCGACAAGTGACCTAGACTGGTTGCGCAGTATTGGATGCGCAACACGTAGAGGCCATTATGACTTGGGCGTACATACGATTAACCTCAGTTGCAGTATGCACATAAACAAGTCAACACCAATTAATTTCAGTGTCAAGCTATGAGGTCATTATTACACAGCACTGTATGCAAACAGAGTATACACAAAGGAATAGTTGGCTGACGTCAGATCAATATTACCTCAGTTGTAATCATCTCCGGCATGGGTATTTTCAGAGCAATGCGCGTGGTGGGGAATACTATATTGTCTTTAACGTTGTTTGGGTGTGAGTTTGCGTGGCTGTGTGAATGTGCGTGTGCGTCTGTGTGACTGTGTGATGTGTCTGGTACACGTGTATATGTATATTTCTTATTACAGAGATAATTGGTATAGTCCCTCCTGATAACTGACACGTTCATCCCTTTTGAAACACGTCTGGATGGATGTTTATAGTGAAAACAGTTCCGTGCCAATTCGGAAAAATACACAATAGCTACCGCAATTACATAGTCGCAGCGAGATTACTGAACTGACATGGGAAACAACAAAGGTCCATTCGATAAACTGCTATTGAAATGTAATTTGCGTATACAAATGCATGTGACGTCAGTTGCAGTATGTTTGCATTTTCCCTCTGGCATCTGAAGACGTTGGATGGCAATCAGTAACAGCACTCACGACAGTGAAATCACTGCCACTCAGAGGGAAAGGACATGTATGATATACTATATAGTACATTGCTCCGGTTAGTGACATGTAAGCAGTTTACTATAGGCATGTAGTGCCTTGAATGACAGCTTGGGTTGTAAACTCCCCCAGGGAGTTGAGAAGGAATTGAGTGCGCCCAGATCCATTGACCGGGGTAATGATGTAGCGCCATGAGTACGACATGGAATAGCCGCATTATAAATATGCATTATTTATATTATTATTATTATTATTATTATTATTATTGCTCCAATTGTAAACCTAGTGCAACAAGTCCTAATAGATATGACAGTAGTGCCCCAGTCAGAGAAAGCATACTAATTGATGCCATACATGTCTATAGTATATATAATTCAATACGACTTGTAATATTCTTCAACCAAATTAGACTTGGCAGTGACACAGTTCGCAATCTGTGCCGAGCTAATTCAACACGTGTAACAATTTATAGTTTACTACCCTGTGACCTTGTGTTGATAGATTGCGATTAGAAACACATCTAAAGCCATTAGATATATTAACAGACCAATCACCATTTTTTATATTCTATCCATGTAACACACACAATCAACAGGACTATATATAATTAGTTTAATCTGTTGAATGTTATTAAAACCATTATACTCAATAATTTAATATCGCTGAAACAGATATATCACAGACTTGTCATGTATATTAATTAGCAGATTACTAGTAATTAATATTGACGGGTTTACTTGTAAAATGAATTCAACTAGATTACTGTATCACTGTAAGAAACTGTTATGTATCGTGTTCCAAGGTATAATGTAATATATTTCCGAATATTGACGTCAATACATTTGTGAATGCTGGTATTAATATACATGTAGTTATACAGACATTAACTTATGGTAATTGTGTTTTATCTAATGCGTTCTCTATAAATTTCGATTAAACCTATATTGTTTCCGCTTTTACTACCAATTTCCCCGTTATATGCGTACACATCATGTTCCGTGGATGGATGCAAAATGTAATGTCTTCAAATATCTGATTCTCTACATTTAGTATACATAATATCAATATTCCAAAAATATTGGCAACATAAACGTTGTAAAGAAGCCTGTTGAGAATAAGGTAAGCAACACGTAAAGTGTTAACTCACCCTGGTCAGTGACATACATAGTATTACTGTGGTACATCCGCACCCGGTTATTGTCACGGATATGAAATTAGCCCAATAACCCAAGTCGAGCCATGCCAGACTGAATATTTGTCCTGTGAATTGACAGGTCGATACAACTAACAACGCTTGCATCTCAGAAATCGCATGAGAGACACGATGAGTTGCAATGATATAATGATAATTGAATAGATGAATTAAAGACACTTTGAAGTAATGCGCCGCTTTATTAAAGGAATACTATTGGAACCGTATGCACTTGTGACTTATCCAGGCCAGTTATAAACGGTGAATTAAGTCAAGCTGACAAATGTTAAAGCTGGCCCTTAGCAGAACTCTTTCTTGAGTACTTCATTATTCCAATGTGGACAATGCGTCCATCCCTCCTAGGACTTTGCTAAAAAGGTTAATTAGCTCATTGAGATGTATATATTGACCAATTAAGTCCCAGGAGTTATCTACAATGTTTAGAACATGTATGTCAAGATGGAACTAAATGTTTTTATTCTTTCTGAACAAGTATATAACTGTTAAAGTACACAGCTATATGGCAATGCTCACTCTCTCTTCGCCATCACGCCTACATGTATACCCTTAAAACAGACGGTAACATTTATTTTCACTATCTTAAATTATATCTAGAAGCAAGTATATGTCTGCGTGCCTTTGCGAGGCCATGAAAATAACCATATCTCCCAGTCTATATAACTACATCGTGATGTTTGGCATACTTATGTTACTATAATTAACATGATTGAGATGTGTAAGCATTATTTAGGATTATTGAAATGATAGTGGCTGTGTAAAATCTGAAATACTGTAGTCGGTGAATATTCTCTGTTCTGGTAGCTTCTTAAATTGGGCAATGAATCACCCTCAAATACACCTATCATACAATACTTGATGACGTGAAACTCTGGAAAACACTTACTAGTAACCATTACAACCTACTTGATCTGGCTGCGTTAGTTGGTCTGCGCTTCACGAAAGGGTCGTACTGTAGTCTGGGACCAAATCAAGGGTCACGTCATTTCCTGCTATAGTAAAAGCATGGCGAACACCCTGATTTATGCCCAGTCTACAGTATGACCATCTCAGCAGAGGCCACCTTCAAGAAGCTATCGTATATGAAAAGGCATCGTTATAATTAGGCCTTCTTGGAGGGACATTTGACAATTTCGGGATAATCAAATGTTCCCCCACGAAGATTAACAATAACAATAACATAGCCCCTTATAGGTTCTAAGTCTCTGATTGAATTTCTGAGATCCGTTTCAAACATCACATTCTATATCACTAGTCCACCCCATTTAAAACTGTAACAAAATGGTTACTCGGAGAACTGACATCAATGTACTCGTACGTAGTGGCACTAGACACACTTGGATGGCAATATCTAGTGGCAATGTCAAGTGGCAATGTGAGTCTATTTATGTCACCTACTTTCCCACTGCGGAAGGCTAGAGATAATTGTATGGGCGCCAAGCCTACCTCCAGATGAGGCTTCGGCTGCACCGTCTAATCAATGCTTTAAACTGACTCGGTTAACTGGTTGTGAAGCTGTACTGTACGGTATATGTTTTGGTGCCGTTCTAAAGAACAACCAAAGCGCTAGTAGGAGTCATAACTAGCTATACACGTGAGCTACGACTCTCATAGCGCCTCTATCGTTTTGTGGAACGGGACCCAGTTTGTTGATACCATAAACAAGTATTTCCTATCATATTTGAGTTGATGTTTATAATTTATTGAATAACGTCGTAAGATATATAGTTGCAAAGCTGAATGACTACTGTGTGGCTTGACTTATTGATAAGTATAGTGCATTGACGTAAGATCAAATAAATTAGACGCTGGCGAAAGCGTAGTAATTCCATATTTCTTTATACAGATTCGCAAGGATTACGGCATAGTGAGTCAGACAATCCTCTCAAATGGTAAAACTGATTGTTTTAAGTCAAATTGAGTATGTGCACAGCATTCATTACGCTAAATTGAATTGACAATGTTTTAGATTTGATAAAAACACATGTAAATTGGCATCGATGACGGAACACGTGCCAACTCTAGGCGTAAACAAGCCATCTGGTATATTTCATGTGGCTTACGTGAGACGACCTAGGGTTTGGATTCAAATGTGCACAGCATATTTCCTTTGAGTAATTATGTACGCTGTAGAGATTACTAACCAAATGTCGTTAGAACTCGTATTATCTGCATTTAGTATTTGCATTTGGTCATTTGTATTTTTAGACGAGCTTAAGACAATGTATGGTTATTGGATGATAAATATATAATAGATATGTGAGTTCAAAACAATGGTCTCTTGCCCCGATTTCAAACTACGCCTATGTACTGATCTTATTGCGATTTGCAATGCCTGTGCTTGCCTTATACATGCATGGTTTTGCCTCATACATGTAGATGCAGACGGAAACAGTTGAAATACCGAAATAAGTTCAAGGTTGAGCTACAATCGAATACCACGAAAATAACCTCTGGCGAATATCTCCCAGCATAGGGTATATGATTGTCAGTTTTCAATTACACGATTTAAAAGAGAAACACATAACCTACATATATACCATGAAACATAAAATAGTAATTATGCTTCAGAAATTAACATGCCGTTAATTTGTTGAATTTCATCTCAAGCTATAATAGTGCACTGAACTTTTTCAGATGTTAAAAGCCGATCTACTAATATATTATTAGGACGTTGTTTATTTGCCTGTATAGTGCTGGGTATCGTTTCTCGAAGCTATCTTAGCCGCTAGGGGACCATCGCACTCTCTTTGCCGATAGCTAATACATTGCTAAGAGAGTGCTATGGTCCCTTAGCGGCTAAGAGAGCTTCGAGAAACGATACCCTGGATCGAGTCAATAAGGAGTCATTAAGTAGCGGAATAACGGGCTCATATATTCAACCAACTTCTCATTTACTATAAATATCATCATTGAGATGCGCATACGTGTTGGCACTTATGCCTATTATTTTACACTAATGCCTATTATTTTACAATCCCCGCTGTAGGGAGCGATGGCCTCGTTAGGCCAAGTGTCAAGCCTACGTTAAAAGTGTAATGCATCTGTGACGTCATGTGTCTGACCTCTTCGAACCCGAAAGCCAGTGCTGTTTAAATGCGTCGACATAATAAACAACGCCTTGACATGGACGAAATGGCAATCGTGGTAACGTCACGCATTGTTCATTCCTGAATATGAATATTATTTAACCGTTCTGATGATGTGATACTAGCGTTATCTACAATCATTATGTAGTGCTACGCTGTGTGATGTTTTAGAGCACTATGTGAACGTTTTCTTCTTTTGGACGTCTTTGACTTTGATGGATGTTAATTATACAGTAGCCAATGCGTTCAGAAGATGCGACAGACTTTGTGATGCTTATATATATATATATATCGTTATAGAGGCGTGTATTTGTTTTCTCACATATCCTTCTCAATATCTGAAACGTATTAACCCTCTCCCTGCTGGATTAGGCACATGCACTGCTCTTTAGGGCATGTTAGATTGCCTTCAGGGTTAACAATACATTAAGATGTTTATTTGAATATATCCATCGTGTGACAACATTCGCTTATAGGAAATTATTTCCCCCGCATCTATCCAAAGAATGTTCACTTTATGAAAGCATTGTTGTTTTCTTAGCATATTCTTCACTATTTTTATCTACAGTATTTGCATGCTTCTAATATCATATGGATATCGTATGTAAACAAGAATAATCGCTCAATGACATCCTTAAATAGATTCTAAAACAAATAACAAGAAATGTCATGAAACGATAATATTTTTAATTTCGAATGATCCAACCTTCAGTCTAATTTTAGAAATGTTCAAGCAAAACCCTGTTAATAATGATACAACTGTCAATTTTACTTCTATGATCATCCAAATTCTGACAGATTCTTGGTATAATTAATTTGAATGCTATAAAACATATAATCTGAAATTTGAAATTTGAAAATATGTAATCGACGACTTTAAAGGCATAATATCACAGATATTTATGGTTGTTTTGGACTAGCTCTAAGCTATAACTGAAAAATACATTCACTTGATATACATAAAATTATGTTTGTACTTCCAAAAACCTTTCCACCGATATGCGGTTGACAAATCTCCACGGCAAACTCCAAGATTACAGCCTGAGAGTAATACAGTTCTGTTCTGTTCTGTTCTGTTCTGTTCTGTTCTGTTGTTCTGTTCTGTTATGTTCTGCCAGACAACCTGAATATGGTCGTATGGCTTTGCTTCATTATACATCATGCAAGGGGGACATCTCTAATGTTCGCTCGCAGATTCCTGCATAAATCAGTTGATGCATCAAAGACAAGATAAATAGCGGAACGTTCCCTTTATTCATATAGAATTGTGATAACCATCGAGTAATAGGGATTAAGTACATCAGTAAATAACAACATTTGGGTTGATGAATCAAACGCAATTAGTCTCAGATCTAAATTCGTTTGTCAATTATACAGGTCTATCAACTGTGATGCCTTAACAGGAACATCCGCTAAGAACTTGCGAAACTACTATCTCATAGGATTAATAGTGTTTTAATAAGCATCCAAGCATGTATTAGAGTAGGCTTCCTCTGACATGTCAAGTTGTCAACCATTTCCTGTATTCTCCCGATATAGCACGATATATGCTATTCCTGTAATACCACAATCCGCTTATGGTCTGTGTAATACAGAATGACATGTATACTAGTATCTGCCTATATCGAATAAGTAAATTCCATTATTAACAAAGTTTGATGAAATAAGATGAAAGAAAGATGTACATTTGTATAAGCATTCATTCAATTTTGTGTGAATACATATACAATCTTAATTTTCTTTCATCAAACTCATGCCATTCTCTCTGGAAATTACCAGATTAAAGGGAATACTTTTGTAATTTCAGGCTAATTATACAGAGATTAACTGTAACAACGAACGAATCCTATATACTCTCAGGCTCTCGGTCACCCATCCAAGTATTGGCCGGTCTCGAGCGTGCTTTAACCTCAACTTGAGCGGTCAACCCCGTGACCATGTGTTACCATATAATATATAGCCTAATATATGACAGCATAACTGGTCTAATCTTGGCATTTCATCATAGTTGCTAAGTTGGATACCATTTCTAAATGTTTCAGATGTTCTATTTCTAGAGGATAAGGACATTGATGACGTACATGCATGTCAACGGTGGTCATTTTGTCGCAAATTCCCATCTGCTGCATCGGTATATCATCGTTGCTGACATTTATCAGGATTAGATAGCATGTGGTTTCTAAATATAGCTCATGGATTTAAATTAGCAGTCAAAGAGGTTGCGACGTCAATGCTGCTGTTAACAGGTGTTACTCTTGGGACATATAGGGAGGAAATGGCCACACAGAAATAGGCAGTAATTATGAGCTCAAGAGCATAGAAAGTACCCATTTCAAGTGACATTTGATTTCTTGAAGTATAATGAATTTGTGTCAGGTTAAAAACGTAGTTATTTTTTTTCAGACTTGTCGCCGGAACACATGCTGTCAGTTTCCAAAGAACATGGCACGAGTATAATAGTTTTGCATGTGAAGTTTCAAACTATATTAAAAACATCTCGTTTTGTACTGTATAGAAAATGAGTTCTATTCAACCATGTTGAATCACAGTTATTATTTCTTTAAAAAAAAACACATATGAAAACAAATGCCAAAACTAAAAGTAGTAAAGGGGGAATTTCAATGTTGTTGTTGGTGACGACTTCTCAAGCCTACAAACCTTTGGTTGTAAGCTACTAGTATTATGTACAACTGCTCTGGAGTGCGTACAATCAGACATTCCGAACACAAGACAAGCCACGAAGCGGTTGACCATTGGCAGCGATGCCAGTAAAAGACTACCACTATGTGCATTGTACTGGCAACATGTTTCTGGCATTAACTGAATCTATAGCAATGTCCATTGGCAGTCAGTAAAGGACTACCACTATGTGCATTGTACTGAGAATAGGTTCCTGGCATTGACTGAATCTATAGCAATGTCCATTGGCAGCGATGCCAGTAAAAGACTACCACTATGTGCATTGTACTGGCAACAGGTTTCTGGCATGAACTGAATCTATAGCAATGTCCATTGGCAGCCAGTAAAAGACTACCAATGTCCATTGGCTGCGATGCCAGTAAAAGACTACCACTATGTGCATTGTACTGAGAATAGGTTCCTGGCATTAACTGAATCTATAGCAATATCCATTGGCCGTCGTGCCAGAAGATACACGGCATCACGAACACTATTATGTTAACCTGGAACAAAGACCTACACCTGTTCGTATGTGGACTACGATAAGTTAATACCGACAAATCAGGTTGTGATGAGAGCAAATAGTGCGAATATGGCAGCAACGAGAATGTCATAGGGTCCATCTTTCTTCTGATGAAAGTTTGTTCATGGTCGGTGCATGTCTGTTTACTTCACCAGGAATAGTTACGTCAGTGATACGGGGCAGTCATCATGCATTGCTGTTATCGGTCACGGCACATTCATTGAAATAAAATAAAAAAGACACATCAAAAACTTGTATTAACAAGTTCTTCATATATGAGCATTATTACGAGTCAAGTGAAAATAAATATTTGACGACACCCTCGTATTCTTGTCCATGATATTGATAATCTTTTACCTGTTCAATGTCATGCTTTGCTGTATACGAGTATATGTTTCCATATTGCGCTTATTGTTGGCCTTATCCACATTCAAACTCATGGGGTACTTTTTTATTGTCAGTTTACTTCCTGAGTTAAGTATACTTTCACAATGTTATACGACTTCTTGCATGGATTCCATTGGCAAAGCTGCACTTGTAAATTGAATTACCATTCTAAATAAAAATCGTTCTAGGCATATTACGCATTGAATTTTTTTGTAATGTTCTGTGTATTTTTCATTCTACAAATCAAGGAACTTCCTTGTCGTCGCTGACATCGTTTCGACACCTTATCTGTTTTTGTCTTCCCGAAATTCGTAGTCCTAAAGGGAAGTATTGGTTGAAGCGGAATAGCCCGGAAGGAATCCGTTGCGCTGTATCCCTGTGTGCGAAATGGTACACGATTTTTTTGTTGTTGTGATAATTTAACTACAAAATAGATTATTTTTGTTAAAAGCCGGAATGCAAAACATTCGCTTTGTACCATTATCATCTCTGTGTAATTGGAGTTTGTCGACACCTTGTTCGCTCGATTGATGGGCCATGGCAGATGCTACAAATACATGATCATCTGCGTAATTATATCGCTTGTTTGAAAGTTTGCCCATAGAGCTACCTCAACGTTAATATGGTCCTTCATTTCGACATGTTACGTTTCGGAACTTGTTCGTTAGTTTGATATCCGCGAAACGATAGACACATTGGCCTGTTGGCATTGGTTACTGATATTAACACTTACGCCGGAGGAAGAATCAATACGTACTTTCGTTAATACCTAAAACATACCTTCAATATCTCCCATATGCGATATTAGGCCATAACAATACTCATACTGTAAAAGCAATTACATATAATAACATAGAAGCTATAGAAGCTAATTTTCGATTAGATATTCAGCATGGACCAATGTCGCAATACGAAACTCCTGGAGCACTTCGGCATTAACTTACTTTGTAGGTCATCTGTTCTTCCGTGTCCATGAACCAGAGCTCTAGAGTTGTTTTATCCCTCTCCCCCTTTCTTCCTAACATTCATTTATACTACCATATATTCGTACCATTGTCCTTACCTAATTATGATGAAAATAGAAAGAAAACAACATACAATAATGCTTACGATTTACTGGGGCCAATAGTCAATACCGAGCTTACCAGTACTACAATTATAATCAAATGTTTTCCAATAAGGCGTGTATGTTTTAACCCTGGGCCCAGTTTCTCAGAACAATTGTAGCTACAATTGATAGTAAGTCAAAGTTCAGGGATCTGCTCCAAGTGTAAGTCCATTGCTTGAAACAAATCTATAATAATAACATTGAGAATATGGTAAGTTAAATCACATCTATTGTAGAGATAAACTATGCTCGTGTAACCAGATTAGATTTGTTGCGGTTCCCTAAAAGTCGATTTACTATCAATTGTAGCTACACCTGTTCTGAGCAATAGAACCCTGGTCAATACCTCTACTGTAGTGTTATACGTGAACTGTTCGAAGACAATCATCGAAGTAGTCTTACGTCAAGCACAAGACTCTGGGCAGTGTTTCCCCATCGCGAGGTGTACAACGACCACCAGTGGGCGGGGCTATGGTACTCACTAACATAAATGGCATATATATATCCGTGTGTTATCTGTCTTGAAAGTCAGTACCTGTGCATCAGTTGTGAACAACTAGTTCGATGATCTACGATCGATCAGTGTCCGGCTGGCTTGATTGTGTTCTCGGAGACTGTTACTTATTGGCATTGTAATCTTCGCTGCTGTGGCTGTGGGGTCACAGGGCTAACAACTGATGCTCGTGTCATAGACAGGTAAATATAAACAATGGGTGGCGGTATAGAAATGCTTGCTCATATTGTTAATGCCAGTCATAGTATAAGTTTCTGGCAAGGATTGCTTAATTATTAACTCATACTAATGAGTGTATAGGAAAGTAGTATATTAACAACTTCGGGGGGTATGCGTGTCGTGGTGCAATAATAACACTGAGAGTACAGATTGATCTTCTGCCTACAACGTAATAACAAATTGTGTTTGTTTGATCTTACTAACTCAGTTGTATTACTCAAACATCAAACATCATTATTTAGCCTCAGACATATTAACTTATTGTCCTAATCATATTTATGCATCATTATGTATACATATTATATATGAGATTGGAATTCCATTGTGTAATTTGTAGCAATGGCTATTGAATCATTGTCTACTGACCTTTAAGGATATCTCCATTTATGTTATTCAATATTATCTATTTTTATTTGCTAGTGTACCGTCTTCATATGTTTTCAGAACGCCGTTATTCCATGTATCTGCCTACTGCCGTGGCTAGGTTTACATAGTAGGTGCATTCGTGATAATGAGTGCTCTCTGTGGGTATGAGAACGTACATCTTGGTTTACCAGCTTATAACAGACATGAGGATAGTCTATTGACATGCCATCTGTTCCGCACTGACCGCTCTAAGAACCGATATTAAAGAGCCACACTAGATTTCGCACGATTTATAGCAAACGCACCAGACTGAAAGAATTGCTGTAACTTGTTGGCAAGTATCAGAGTACAGCCAAAACGATCAAACTACAATTAAGACTTAAAAGGACAACAACCGGACAAATGGATTCTTAGCCTGTTCTACTGACACAGAATAGTTAATCGTATTATGTACCTAATGTCCAGTTCGTATAAGGTCAGCTACATCTACATTTATAATCCCAGAACAGATTCAATAATGCAGGCTGATTATATACGCACATTAGGCGGTAATTAATGTTTTACAAATAAAAATATACCATGATCGTCTTCTGTTAAAATTGAATAACGAAATGAAAAGGTGTGTAATGGAATGAACATGTGGTAATTCTTTGAATTTATTTATGCATACAAGATCGCATCCGTTTATTGGCTTTCGCAGATGGTGTTTTTTTGCAGAAAACCGGTGATATTATGAGAAGTATATACCGGTACAGATTGGTTTTGGATTCATCGTGGCCGATTATTACGACTAATTAAGCACGCCCTGATTCTAGAAAAAAATATCTGAAAACTTGGGAACTCAGTATATTTCCTGAGGAGCAGATTTTAGTTAGCATTTATTTTTCGAGAAAGGCAAACTGTAAACTGTAGATTTTTTTTGTAAAGTAGGTGCATATCTCGATCTTGGTCGACGGCTGATATCTGGCTGACGAACAATAAGATACGCAGTATACAAACTCGTCCTTCGTGAACTGAAGCACCCAGGAAAGCCGAGAGCTCATCAGTCAGAGAACTAGTCCCAGGGCTGGGCTGGATATAGGGGCAATTTCATCCTGGAAACCCAACATTATATTCCTCCTCGTTAATACGCTGCCCCACTGACCCTGTCAGAACCTCCCCTCCCCCGGGCATTGCTTCCACTAAATATATGAATTATTGGACAAATGATAGCATTTTATTCCAGGAAGTATGTCTGGTGTGCAGTAATAGGTAGAACGGAGACTAATCCATTTTAGAACTAAAGTTATCAATGGTAACTGAATCAAATTCCCGATAATGTTTAGACTGTCAAATCTCTTTAGTATTAATATACTATACAAGTAGTATTTGGTTTTGATAGATTCACCACAATTAAGTCGTCCAGTGTATCGTTTCGCGAAGCTCTCTTAGCCGCTAAGGGACCATAGCACTCTGTTAGCAATGTATTAGCTATCGGCTAAGAGGGTGTTATGGTCCCTTAGCGGCTATGAGGAGCTTCGAGAAACGATACCAAGATTGTTAAGAATACTTTTAACAAATAGTTAAACAAAATAGTAATACATTATATCAGTCTGTATGTATTTATGGATAGATTTACTATTCGATGGTCAATATTCAGTTACCTTGCCTAAACATTTGAACATATTCTTTCAATATATTCAGAATAGCTTACTTATGTCACGTGATGTAAAAAAAGCACATAACATTCTGGGTATCGTTTCTCGACACTCTCTTATCCGCTAAGAGACAATAGCTCTCTTAGCAGTGTATTAGCTATCGGCAAAGAGAGCGCTATGGTCTCTTAGTGGATAAGAGAGGTTCGAGAAACGATAC
>JAVCKZ010065313.1:0-14690 GCA_034780755.1 Lepetodrilus elevatus
TGTGTGTGTGTGTGTGTGTGTGTGTGTGTGTGTGTGTGTGTGTGTGTGTGTGTGTGTGTGTGTGTGTGTGAGTGCGTTGAGTGTACTGGGGACATTAAATATAATTTAATACTTTGTACTTTTCTATTAAAAATAGGGGTCATGTGATGTAGGTTTATCTGTATTGTGAATATGATTAATAAATAACTCTGTAAAGCTTTATTTTTTTATTTTTTTGTCTTCTACAGAAATTAAACCAAACACAACATGCATTAATTGTTTCTGTTGAGATAATATCACAACACACATTGATCACAGCTGATGCTGTTGTTGGAAGTTATAGTGGCATTCATTGTCATCAGACTGTTAAGTAGTCCCAGTAATACGACACGCAGACCACATCAATACATCGTACTACTATACGTATATACAAATAACGGTATGCTCTAATGTCCATCATGCGTGCATACAATATTGCAACAGTCACCACGCGCAAGCCCCGATATTAGCCTACGCTTTTGAGTACGGTTTCACCCTCAAGCTCAAAATTTATATGACGTTTTATGAACAAAGATTTGGGTTGAGCATGAAATCGTAATCTGAAAAGTTTCGTAATCTCGGAGCTATCGTAATACGTAACGACACCGCTACGCCTTCGTGGAGGAACATTGTACTTTTTCTGGATCATCAGAATTTCCTTCACGAACAGCTCGGTGATGTCGTTACGTATACGATGTTTCCGGAACATGGCTCTTGTTCTTCACGAACGTCTCATACTGTAGTCCGGGCCTAAATCAGGGCGTACGTCAGGCTTTTACTATAACAGGAAGTGACGTGGACTTCGATTTACGCCCGGACTACCGGTATGACCCATTCGTGAAACGCAGGTCATGCTCCCGACAGACAGTTTTATTCTCATCACTCACAGTTCATGACATATAGAACATACAACAATAGACCTACATAATATTATGGACAAGGGATTTTCTGGAAGCTAGACTAAGCATTTGGCTTTACGACATCATGAAGCATTCGTGTGGGAACATTTGATGACGGCGAAAGAGTTGAATATTCTTTCATGAGGGAGTAAGTCGCCGTCAGCGGTGTCGTTATGTATAGCCTACCATAGCTTCTAGAAGCTGGCCCTAGAGTGGCCGTCAGCGGTGTCGTTATGTATAGCCTACCATAGCTTCTGGAAGCTGGCCCTAGAGCGGCCGTCAGCGGTATCGTTATGTATAGCCTACCATAGCTTCTGGAAGCTGGCCCTAGAGTCGCGGCACATGATTCCGCACTGATGGTTCCTCCGCTCTCAGTTACACTTGTTGAGTTCTTAATACCAACTCTTGAATTGATTGACATCTGGGGTTTCTTTAAGTGGGACATAGGACAAGGACGGGTTTGGGTGAAACTGGTACAAGACTGTCAAGAGCAACATGCAGACAGTAAAGTAGATTCAAGAAATAGATTTATGTTTAAAGGCATACTATCACGGGAGGCATACTATCACGGATGGTTGGCATATATGGACAAACGAATTTAGATATGAGACTACCGGTAACTACGTTGTGTCCACTCAAAAGTTTATATTTACTTATGTACTACGCGATAGTTATCAAAATATTATTATTTTATATGAATAAAAAGGAACGTTTCGCTATTTATCTTGTCTTTGATGCATCAACCGATCTATGAAGGAATTTCAATCAAACGTTGCCGTTACGTATTATATTTTAGTCGTACCACTTTGAGTTATGTCCCCTTGCATTAATATAATGAAGCAAATAAAAATACGACCATATTCAGGTTGTACATCGGTTGACCTTTTAATAAATACATCCAGTAATCACTTTTTGCCGAATGTTTGGTTCCAGCTACTTTTTTGTTACTCCCCTCCATAACGTTTTTTCTGTTTGTTTTTCAAAAATATTTCTCGATTGTCATGTTCTTTGACATGCATAGCTACACAGACACCTCCAGTTGAGGCTCCGCTGACAGGTATAACGTCAGATATTTAAGTTTTTTAGTGTTTTTTATCCCCTACGAGATGCCAGAGTGCTGCGGTCACCATGAGAGTGATATATGGTCATAATGAGAGTGATATATTGTCATCATGAGAGTGATATATGATCATGAGTGCTGTGGTCATTGTAGTGTATGTGAGAGATTCCATGTCTCACATGTAGAAGAAAGTAAAAAACTAGACACATTGAGCATATTATATAGACATTTTATTAATTAATATTTACAATTTTAATTTCACAGATGAGGATTTATTTTTCTTCTTCTTGACAGTTTTTGCTTGTTTGATCTGTGATGACACCTCATCTTGTAGCTGGTTGAAGAATGACGCTGACGAACCGAAGCCAGACTTCCTGGAGTCACTCTGCAACAGAACACAGGACTGTCAGTCCGACACTACACTCTCCTTGACAGGCAGATACAAACACCAATATGTAAGAACATGTCCGTCCAATAGTAATAAGTTAGTTGATTTGGGGTTTAAAGCCACATATCATGGCTTGTATTAGTCTGGATTTTCCACCAGTTTTCCTAGAGCTAGAACATGGATACCCCACTCAGTCACTGATTCCGAGCTAACCAGTCCTCGCTTTACTCCTTTAATGCTAAGCGCCAAGCAGAGGAGCAACAAGTACCATCTTTTAACACAGAGATAGAACCCACACCTTCAGTATGCTGGGCCGATGCTCTAAGCATATAATAAGATGTACATTATTAATGTGCCCAAATCTATGCTCTAAAGGCTTGCCTATGGTGCTACCAGAACAGATGGGTGTTCACCGACTCATCAACTGCTTGGTAAGTACATAATGTACATAATGTTCATTGCACTAGAAGGTTAGCATTCAAATTGCCATCTCATCCTACCGGGTACCAATTCTCTGCTGGTTGAACAGGTAAGCCACTTGCCTAAATTAACACCACTGGTTTTTCTGCCTGTGTCTCAGTGTGGGACAGGAACAAATCCTAGATACTGTCAGCATCCACCCACACACTAGCCAGATCCAATCAGTGTGACACAGGAACCAATCCCAGATACTTTCAGGCTTTGCTCAACTGAGCAGAAAACCAACATCCACCCACACACTAGCCATCCCTAATCATGCCGATCTTCCAACCAGGGTGGTATTACCACAGTACAGTAATGCTATAACCGCGGTAAGCACACCAGCTTAAGACTGCCGTCAATATTGCTATTGTATTGGACAATAGATCAGCTCAGAGTTGAATGGCTAATGTCTTTCGAATAACATAAGATCCAAATTATGTTGGATAAAATCCATACACTAATTGAGAATTTGAAGGAAAGCAGTGAAGCCATGAGTAGAGAATGGAGAGCTATCATTGATATTGACAGCCACGTCATAGTCAGCAGCATCTGCACTTATCGCACTGAGTACTAATACAAAGAAAATAACTTTGGACAAGAAAACAGACCATAATGTACTAGGTTGCTGACCAATGTTTTATTTATTACATATTGTTTTGCACCACTGCAGGAATATTTCACCTTTATGCGATGATAAACAATCAATTATTATTTTTAATAGACTAATGTTTTTATAATGTTGATCGAGTGCAAGTGATTATGGAGTTTTAACGTCACTTCATGAATATTTCGCGTATTTGTGACGACTTTTATAGCGTTGAAGCTCACCGTAACCATAGTGATGTTTCCGTTCGACTTCTTCATCTTCTCCAGATCCTTCAAAGCCTTGGCCTTGCTGTACTTGTTGCCCAGACCGGGATTCATCCTCGTCACGATCTTCTTCCTGGCCTCTCTCTCCTTCTGACGTTTACGTTTCAACACCTTCTTCTCCCGATGATCCCGCTTCTTGTCCTCCGCCGTTCTCTCGGTCTCGCCCCTCGCGTCACGTTTCAACTTGGCCTGTAGATTAATCGACAATGGGTTTTTTAAATGTGTTTGTTTGTTTTTACATTCCTATGACATGCTGATCAACTAGTTCTTTAGAATAAGTGGACCTCAATTCACAATTGCAATCAAATTATATCAAAGGGGCATCACAATCTGTAGTAAAACTTAACTTAAAAACATAATGTGAAAATATACCACAAGACCATCATGACAATGCATAAAAAATGCTCCTGTTATTATTTTTTTGCATTGTTTTACAAAGTTCTTTAGAATAAATTGACCAGCATCTTCCATTAAATTACATCGAGGAATATCACCCTCTGTAGCAAAATATACCATAAGACCATCAAGAAAAGATATACGACAAGAACATCATGTAAAAATATACCACAATACAAAATGAGGTCATCATTCCAAATGAAGATCAAACTGCGCAGATCAAACTACCTTAACTTCCTCCGGTGCCAGCAGTGTTTGGTCGCTGACGCTGACCGGCGCCACCTCCTCCATTGCAATGGACGCCACATTCGACACGATCCGCAACTCTGGCTGGGCCTGTAGACATAGCAACACACGTCATCCATGTGCTATCAACATGGCAGATACGCCACTTTCTCCTCTACGTTTCAGAGCATGGAGAAGTTCATTGTAACAATAATTAGAATTGGACTGTCGGACATCCACATGTTAGAGTGTCCTAACATCATGTGTGACATACACCCAACATACACAAGAATTTCTTGCATTTATGTATGGACATTGTTTGTGATTATTCCAGGTGATGTATAATTGTTTGGAAATATGTCAGTTTCCGTTTCCATTACCAAAAGCTCAGCAGGTTCGTTGACAGGATTACATAATGCATATATTAGCACTTGGGAAGACATGGCTATTTTAGTATACTATCCAGAGTTAGTGGCAATTTAGTCAAAAGACACATGAAAAACACAGGGATAGTAACTACAGATGTCAAGGATTTCATTTAGGGAGATCGTACAATTACATAATGAAACCATTTAGCAACTGATGCTCTTTATATCTATCTCACTTTTCAGACAGCCACATGGATTGTTACCATCAACAGCTGTAGCTTTTTCAGACTTACCTCCTTGGGTGTGTAGTGGAAGTTGGAGAGAGCGTCCAGTTTCAGGAACAGAGACCGCAGAGATTTGCGAATGCTGTCGTGCTTGGGGTCACTTTCGTCAACATCCTCTTTCTAAAAATAGAAATTTGGCATCGGTGGTGAGTAAAGTCCAGAGCCACATACACTGGTGACAAAATCCAGCCAGGAGAAGACATGCTTCTCCCATTTCTTACTCATTACATAGTTTAACTCTGTTAATCACGAAAGACTCACTCATTATAGTTTGAGAATGGCTAAATTATCATGAACTCGGATTGGAAAAATATAATCATATGTTGGAATATCTGATATATATTTTTTAAACAATGTAGAATATACTACAGCTTGTAAATGCATCAGGGCCCAAGATTACGAATCTTTTCTGAATACAATTTCATACTGAACTCAGGACTGACGTCATAACCCTAGACTCACAGCATACTCAGGCTATGACGTCAAATGACATTTTATGAACAAAATTCTGAGTTGAGTATGACCAGATGCCTACTAGACTGTATAACACTGGATAATATGGCACTAATCCTGTAGCAGACGCTAATATGGCCAATGTACAGGTATCCTCATGACTAGAAACGTAAAAATGTTAAAACTTTACAAGATGCTCCAAAAATGTTCATCACTGTTGTAGTTGAAGACTACAGTTCTATTCTGGATATGGTTTCTCAAAGCTCTCGAACCCACTGAGAGACCATGGCACTCTCTTAAGTGCACGATCCCCATGTATTAGAGATGGCTACAGGAGTCCTCATGGGCAGGGCTCTAGACTAACATTCTGAGTTACTTGCCCGCAGAACAAGTCAGGGCAAGTAGCAAAGGCATCAAAGGTGCAAAATGTAAAAAGTAGGTTGCCCCTGTACCTCGGGCATATTATGTTAGTCCAGAGCCCTGCATGGTCTCGTAGTAGATATGAGCTTCAAGGTGTGGAGTGGGTGGCGACTGACCTCGTGTTTCTGTTGCTTGAGGTACTCCTGCTCGTACACATCGCTCAGACTCTGTTTGCTCTTCTCCTGGTCCAACACCAGCCGCTTCTTGTACTCGAACACGTTGTCTTTCACCTTCACCTTCCGCTCAACGTCGTCCCACGCCTGCCAAGTAAACACAGACGTTAACATGACTCTCAGGTACACCTGACTGCTAGCATCACTCGCTTACGCCAAGGGAAGAGAATAATAATGCCTAGGAAGTTACTGAGATACAACATAGATTATTTCTTTTCCTAAGAAACCATTTTGTGTCAGTATGACAATTGCCAAAAACAAACAACGGTATTCAGTTTCTCTAATCTGCAAAGAATTTCCTTACATTCTCAGAATTAAAACGAAAAACTATCAAATTATATTTGTTATCTACCGTCATTGTGTGTAAGCCATGAAGTCCCAGATTACCATCAACTAGTTCTAGTGCAGCGATAGTCGCAGCTCACTACAAATGTTACAGATGTGTTGGGAGTTTCTACTGTCACAGCACTATAATTGTTCTAAGGAACAGGGCATTGTAATCATTTAGCTATACCGTGAATTACAATAGCTGCAGTGGTGAAATCGTTATGTTAAACATGACCCAGGATAGTATACCATATTTACCCTAATAATGTGAACCCTCTAATAGGTCGAACACCTAAATTTATCGCAAAAATTAAAAATCCAACACTAAATGGACCAACACGAACCATTTTCAATTTTCAGATTGTTCTAAAGTTTCTAATGCATGCAAATTTAATCTCTTTCTCCTGTTCAAATTAATAGAGAAAACACAGTACAGGGAATGATTGAGGACACGCAGTCTGACCGACCTTGTCCTTGATTCGCTGTCTGACGATGTCCTCCAGAGACTTGGTGGTCTCCTCCGTGATGGCGGGAGCTACAACACATCAACACACAGATAGAAGCCAGTCTTGTCACCAACATTAGGAAACTGGGCTGCATTCAGGATACAATACAACTACACTACGATACTTTTCTAAAAGTACTGACTGGCTGAATGATTTTGTAGGAAAATAGCAGGAAATCGGTTTGCATATGCGTCCATTCCCTTTATGCTTTGGGTTTTCAAAACACTACAGGCTCAAAGGCTGAAGTAAAAGTAGTACTAGTGCTACAATGTGATTGAACAGTTACCGTAGCGCTGTGTAGCACTTCGTAGAAAACATGAATGTAGCCTGGAATTCAGCCCTGGCAAGTGGTATCACTAATTGTAGGCAGCTGGAGAAATCGCATCACTAATTGTAGGCAGCTGGAGAAATTGCATCACTAATTGTAGGCAGCTGGAGAAATTGCATCACTAATTGTAGGCAGCTGGAGAAATCACATCACTAATTGTAGAAATCGCATCACTAAATTGTAGGCATTGTAAGCAGCTAGAGTGAGTGAGTGAATATGGAGATTAACGTCACTGCGGGAATCTTTCACCTATTTGCGACGAAAGCAGCTAGAGTTGCATCACTAAATGTAGGCAACTGGAGAGCGGTATCACCGAAGCAGTGATTGCATCTCCTCTAGTATGGAGAAGATCAATGGGGGACCACTCTCACCACCCCACCCACCACTCACCTCCCCGCGTGGTGACGTCAAACTGCAGGTGTTCCTCCAGCAGGCTGTTCTCAGGGCGGGCGGGGCCGGCCACCTCCCCCGCCAACTGCCACGCCTTCTCTGTGAGACTCTCCTCCTCCATCTGCCGGATACGTGTCTTCAGCTGCCATGGAAACAACACCATAATTACTAGCATGACATTTAAACAACATGACATTTAAACAACATGACATTTAACAGCTTTGATGCTGTGACATTTAATAGGTTGACATTGTAACATTTTAGGTGATAAACCGTCTATTTACAATGTAAAATTGCAAAAGGTGAAAGTGATGCACCAGCTTACACAAGAGTATACAATGTTAAAATAATCCTGTTGTTTTACAATGATATCTGACAGGTACCCACCCAAACCAATATTTTATGAGAGCTTCATTTAAAATGCCACTAAAATGTTGCTGGAGAAATAGTTATTTTATGAGGACAATACTTAGCACATCAGTGAAAGGACAAAAATGAAACATGATGGTCTCACTTTGCAATTGTATACAATCTACAGAAACACACCCATGACCTGACACTGGGTTCAAACTGATCAAACCACAAATTCATGATAATGGAGTTCACATAACGTTGCTCTGGGAATATCTTTCACCCATTTGCGACGGCACAAATCATTCATAAAAACACATGCCATTAGTGGTAGACAACTATATTTCTATTACCTATTTAAATCATCAGCAGGGATCGAAATTAACACTAGCCCGGGTAATTTCTCTCAATGCTAAAGGTATCATAAGGGCTAGTAGAAATTCATAACATTTGTCATTTGTATCACTATTCGGGCTAATAAGTTTTAAAGTTGGTTTGTATCACTGACTCAGACTTCCTACGAGAGATTAAACATGTTAACTAGAGAGTGATGTAGGTGAAAACAAGGAGGCAGATATACCACTCTGGAGAGTTTACCACAAAAGACCCGTCAAATTACCGATTTCTGTTTCTTCTCAAAGGTCGACTGGATATCGGTGGCAGCCATCTTGTTGTTGTTGTTGGCCAGAATCTGATCCTCCGCGTCCTCTCTGTCGGCTGCTTCTGATGTGTTTGAGTCTGAAGCTTCCCCATCACTGAAACACAGGCCGAATAATAACCTTGATAATAGGAAACATAATGCAACCAATGTTCACCATACAACTAGTAAATTGTAATGATCCTATCCACCTCTATATCTATCCAACTAGTCCTATACTAGTCGTATGTAGCCAACCCTAGTTGTATCCAACTTCACGTATATTATGTAACTCTATCTATGATCTACACATCCTATCCCAACTCTTTTCCTATCACATTTCCAGCTAACTGTTCTAGTTACATGAGTTAATTTCCATCCTATCCAAGTCAGGTCCTATCCACCTGTTTTAGCTGATTCCCATCCTAACCAAGCCACATCCTATCCAACTATCCTAACAAATTACATCTGAATCCAAGCCAGGTCCTATAATAAATAAAAATAATATAAAGTAATAATAATTTGAACATTCATAAATTTGCAAATGCATGCTACATTATTCCCCCAGTCAATGGAGCTGTGTGTACTCACTTCCTTCTCAACTCACTGGGGAGTATACAACCCAAGCTGCTGTTACAGGTGCTACAAGGTTATCATCCATATGTCCATCTCCTCATTCCTATCCAACAAACTCACCCATCCCCTTTTTCTGTGGCAAAGTGTACTTTCTTCTTCCTCTGCGGGTCCCTCTCCACTTCCTCCACTGGTGGATCAAAGAAGTCCTTGTATCGGATGTCACCTCCTCCCTGGGACAAAACACCGAACAAATATATATTTCATCATTCATGGTATTAATAAAATAAATAATAATAATAGTGATCAGATAACAGGTAAAAGCAGTTTACTATAGTGTCTAGCACATGTAAAAACAGTGCTCCAGACTAACATTCTGAGTCACTTGCCCGCAAAGCAAGTCAGGGCAAGTAGCAAAGGCATCAAAGGTGCAAAGTGTTAAAAAGTAGGTTGCCCGCAGTGCAATTTAACTTGACCCTGTACGTCGGGCATATGTTAGTCCAGAGCCCTGAGATATGTACTAGTACAGGACCCCAGATTACGACACTTTCTTAAGGATCATATTATCCTTGTCTAGTTCTCAAATCCCATAAGCTCAATTTGAACTTGAGCATGAAATCACACTCCCAATGTTTCGTAATCTCGGAGCATATACATTATTACATGAGACTAGCCAACAGTGAGTGTGAGATGCACAGTCCGTACAATTTCTACATGCTGATGCTCCACTGGTTTTCAATATTTTCACATTTTATTGTCATTTGTTTATATATCTTCTGATTATGAAAATATTGAACATGAGTGGGACATGTGGAAAATGTAACTTCTTGTCCAATATACCAGAAAAACAAAAAGTACGTTCTTTCAGGTAAATGTTTGACCATGAAACAAGTCAACAAAGAACGTGATTAAAGAAGCCCTCACCCCTTCCTCCTCATCTGACGGAGGTAACTCAGCAAACATATCAACGTCCTCCTCATCTTCCTCATCATCACTGTCATCAACATCCATTCCAGAATCCAGCTTCCGTCTTTTCTCTTCCTTAGCATCTTCCTGGTCGAGAAAGGCTTCCATTTCAGATAACTTAAAAAACTTATCATCAACAATACTTTTGTACTTCAAAGACCGTTGTTTCTTCTGATTTAAACTGTCACCATCACCACCCTCATCGTCATCATCTTCCATCATCTCATCGTCACCAAGTTCCAGGTCACTCGAGCCTGTTTCAAGGTCAGCGAAATCATCGTCGTCACTACCACTGTTGCCTGACCTCGCTAGACGAGACTTTATCCGCTCAAGTTCATCATCGCCGGAGTCGTCGTCACTTTCATCAACACCGTCATCGCCGTCATCCTCAACAGACTTATCTTTCTTCTTCTGGAGTTTATTCGCCTTTGGATCTGGGGGTCGCAGTGGCCTAGAACTTCACGGATGATACCAATAAGTATTCATGATAAACGTCATAAGAATTCCTGCTCTTACTGAAGTGAGTGAGTGGTTATGGAGGTTAACGTCGCTGTGGGAATCTTCCACCCATTTGCGACAATGCTCTTACTGAAGAAATATGGTGCAAACAGCAGGATCAGTAAGAATGCTTAAAGCATGGTGCAAATCAATAAATTACTAGTGCAATCAAAATATTGTGATATACAAAAATAAAACCGTTAAGTTGTTAATAATGTTAATAATAGTAGTCCGTAAGGAAAATTAGAAATATATTAATATGATTCTGTGGTAGCCAGGCCCTGACATTACAAAACTTTCTGAGCACAAAAACGTACTCAGACTATGACGTCACATGACGTTTTATGAACAAAATTCTGAGTCGAGTACGAAATCGTACTTAGAAAAGTTTCGTAATCTCGGGGCCGGGTTAATTTTAGTGTAAAGAATTTTCGTAATTTTTAAAAGATTTGTTATTATTATTAATTTTTTTTTTAATGGTTGTGTGTGTAAATAATTTAGTTATTCCCGTGTAACGTGCGTCTAAATGTGGGGACCGTACCTCCAATTACTCCGTATGTTAAAATGAGAGTCTCCACATTCGGAGCAAACATACTGGCGATGAAGCCCACTGTAGATACGAGGGTTCCGAATATGGTCACCTGGCGGCAGCTGTATCGTCTTAACAGGAAGCTGACCAGGGGACCTGATTGGTGGAGAGGAAATGAATTTATAGTCACGTGATGCTTGCGCAGTTCCTGTTAAAGCAACTGTTTGAGTACGATTTCATTCTCAGGAACAAATTTTATATCAGGATTTGTGAACAAAACTTTGAGTTGAGTATGAAATCGTACTCAAAATATGTTTCGTAATACCTACTTCTGGTGGCTAGATTGCTTTATTAGCAAGCGACCCGGCAAATTTATCGCCGACTTGCACCGCTTGAGCCGGTATCTGCATGGTGACCCGTGCATTTCGGCTGGAGGGAAGTCAGTTAGATTTGCATGGGATGTGCGAGCATCTTTCTGACAAATCAAGCAGCCCTAATTACTTACCCATCATCATACTCATTCCTAGAAGAGTTGAGCCCACCCACGCCGTTTTTGATTTGGATTCACCGAAGTAGTCCAACAGTTCCAACATCACCACTCCAAATGAAAACATAGTTCCGTCTAATATGAAATTAATCATAAAAGATGCAAAGCAGACGACCCATCCCCAGCCTCCATCTGGTATAATGTCATCGTGATCCTCCAAAGACTTGACCTTCACTGGATCACATGGAGGCTGAGCCTCGTTTCTGTCTGTGACCACCATGGCTCCTGTGCCGGTAAGTGGTGGGTTTGTTCCACAGGGCGGGTGGTTGAGTCTTGTGCTTCTTCAGCGGGAACAGTCTCCTGCAACCGGAATAATAATAAATGTTTATTACACCGAAATTCCGGTTATCGGAGTCATTTTATATAGGAAAACATTAATTCCCAGTAAAAACCGTCAGAATAGAGAGGGAACCGGTTATATGAAGTGCGGATATACGGGGGTCGACTGTATAGATAAATCGAATTGAAGTATTGATTTAATTCTTTATGTTGCTGCCGGAATAGTTATCCCATATATGCGACGACTACAATTTGTTTGATTACAAAGGGTTAGAAATGAAACAAGCATGAGAACCATGTAACATATAGATGTAGAACATTAGTAAATAGACGAGACAATGTAGGGCCTATATCATTTTAAAAACATCATTCCTTTAACAATAAGGAGCTCAGGAACCTGTTCGAGATTATGCGAGGAATAAAACTCTGCATACTGAATCGTCCACAAGTATGAGCACTTATCTTCGTCATATAGGTATTCGAATGGTTTTATACGCATCACAAGTGTTGTAGATGTGGATATATCGTTTCTCGTAGTCCAGAATATAGACGTCTATGGCACCATATGCATTCAGCTCATATGAGCGCTAGTAGTGCGATAGTGGAGACGATACAACTTTGTCTACGTTTCTCGAAGCTCTCGTATAGCCATCTCTAATACATGGGGATCGTGCACTTACGAGATCGCTACGGTCTCACCGTGGGTAAGAGAGCTTCTTAGAAATGGTAGACTACCATGTATTCTTGTGAACAAAACGTTTTAGAGTTGAGCAGAAATTGTACTAAAAAACTTTCGTCGTTCCACATAACGACGCAGCGCGGTATGCTCTTGCGTAATTAGCCTATTCTATGTTACCATGGAATAACAACTCTGGTCGTGAACTGGTAGATCCACTCGGCCCACCTCCGAACTGCCTACAGTCCTATATTGGTATATTGGACTGTAGGGGAGATAACTCGAGGATGTTCCGATTGCTGGTAGATCTAGATCTAATTAGTAGATCTAATAATGTCAGTAGCCCTTGTCAATGGCGTTTTGTATCAATTTTTCGATTTGTAATGATTTTGAAAAATTTTGAAAATTACAGTATAAATTTTCAAAAAATGCCAAAATCATTAAAAATCGAAAAATTGATACGAAACGCCATTGACAAGGGCTACTAATATCAGTGGCAGTGGTATCGATACTTCTGACCTCTGACTTGTTGAATGATGATTTGACATTCAGTTGCTAAATTAGACCTTTAATAAATAATATTACTATAGTAGGCCTAAACATGAAAACACATAGTGGCAGTAGCCTATATCTGAAAGTTTAAACTAAAAGGATAAGTTAACAATGCTACTAACGTTTATTCCTACTAAATTTGCCATCCGAGAATAGATCCACTTCCTAGCCTCGAACTTCCTGTTGAACGGAAACATGACGTCACAAATAGTTTACGTCATCTAAATAGAAAAGTTCATCGGAACAATTATTTTCAATGAATGTTTCCCATTGCAAATTTACGGGATTGTTATTCAAATGAAATGAATAGAATGACTTTTCGTTTACATTATGGCCTGCTAATAACAGTCCTTTTAAACTACGATAAAACAACTGTTTCCATTCGAATGGTTAGCGTGCTTGAAATGATGCTCTTCTTCAAATGCATACCTACACGCACGTGCAAATTGAGCCTATTAGCCTATTCATTCTTTCGAACGTCGCCCTCTGCATAAAATAATACTTAGCTTACTCAAAATATTTGGTGATCGTTATATAAACAGATTTTACTTTTAATTAATAATGCAAAAAAAAAACAAAAAAAAAATTGTTATTAGGGCATACAAAATTATAAATAGTGCATGCGTAACACTAGTAAATTATTTTACTATAATTGTGGTAACCTATATAGGCCCTACCCTATATTTAACCCTCCCCTTGCTGGATTAGGCAAATGCACTGTTCTTTGGGGCATCTCCGGTTGCCTCCAGCAGGGAGAGGATTACTTGGGACTTATAGCCGCTTTCAATGTTCTTTCAGTTATATCACGGCGTGTTAATTCGGGGTTGAGGAAAAAGCTCAACATCCTTATAAACCCAACCCAACATCCTTATATTAGCATCGATTGTTGCAGTGAACCTGCTGCTACTGACAGACCAAAAATGCTAACTATATTGCCACGGTATATAAATATCGTATCCTATGATATCATGATAGCGCCAAATAGGGTAACACACAACATCCGTAGTATCGAATTGAATGTTGCAGAAAACCTGTTGATATTGACAGATCAAGAATGATAACTGCATGTATTGCCACTGTACAGATACATGACGTCCTATCTATCGGGCCCCGAGATTACGAAACTTTTCTGAGTACGTTTCTGTGGTCAACTCAGAATTGTGTTCATAAAACGTCATTTGACGTCATAGTCTGAGTACGTTTTTGTGCTCAGAAAGTTTCGTAATCTCGGGGCCGGGTGTATTTAACGTAAATTCGGTAACTCACAACATCCGTAGCATCGAATGTTGCAGTAAACTTGCTGGTACTGACATACCAAGAATGGTAACTACCGGGTATATTGCAACGATCGTAGACTATCATGATAGCGCAAAATGAGGAACTTTCGCGAACATTGATGCCGGGCTTCCGGGACGGAACTGGCTCCGAAGTCCAACGTTCTGCCACAGAACCCCCCTGTAATCAGGTACGGGTGCGACCGGTGATTGCTATATCGCCACGAATCACATTAACATG
>JAVCKZ010065324.1:0-14690 GCA_034780755.1 Lepetodrilus elevatus
CACTCTACAGTCAGTGCATCCTATCAATATCGCGTCAGAAAGGTAACTTCCGCGAACATTGATGCCGGGCCCCCGGGCGGGATTTGAACCTGGAACCTTTGGCTGGGTATATAGATAGGTAGGTAGGTAGGTAGTAGACATGTAGATAGCTATTATTAACCTCGTGTCTTTAAATATCGTATATATCCTGCACTTAGGGATAATCTTTGTAGTATACGTCTTCAGAATTTAGCCACATTTATAACTGCCTGATGATGTGGGCATAGTTGCCGACGAAATGTCGTGGTTTATTATAATTTATAGTTATATGTACATAGACATTCCCTTCATTTATATTTATCAGAATTTAGTTGTAACTGGGCTCCCGCCACAATAAAAAGCGCCAACCTTACAATAGTTGTAGCTACAATAGTTCTGAGCAACGGGCCCCAGAGCGGAAGTAGCCCGATAATTGGCGTCACGTATGCACCACTGATACATAATGCTCTACTTCCGGTTCAGCTATACTTGCTTCTGTTGATGACAGAACAGAACAGAACAGCACAAAGTTCATTCTCATGATAAATCACATCATGTGATATAATGAGAAAACAATGAAATACATACACTATTTACATGAATAAGGTTATCATTTAATGACTGACAATATAATAGAAAGTGTAGTTGGTCACATATTCTAGAGTTACACAATGTACATAATCTATCATGCCTATCCTGTTTCGGTTTCTGATGACAGAATTGATTAGAACTAGAATACTCTATCGTCTCATCGATGGACGAGTTTGTATAACTCTTTCTATTAACCAATTCCAGTCATCATACAACTTTGACTGCTTCGTGAATAAACGGACAATGGTTGGCTATAACCTCGAATCATGTTTACTTCATGGCTGTACAACCCTCCACCCCCTCCCCATTGACATTGATCCAACTTCCGGTCCATACATATTCCATTCTAGAAGGCTAAAGGTCAAACTATATTACAACGGATATAGCCTACTTAAACTGGTTCTATGATGGACAGGCGGCGTTTAAGCTTTGCCACTTAGTCACTGTTTGTTAGCAGACAGAAGCCCAGTCTAAGCAGAACTGTCACTTGTCACTGGGCATCCGTTACTATACAGACACCTAGTAGGCCTCGCTATATATCCCCATATAAATATAATATTATATAGTCGTCCCACGTATTGATCTAGCCAATAGGATCAGACCCATTTTATCGCGGAATGGACTTAAATATGACATACCTACCGAGTAATATTATTAACAAAATAAAATAAAGAATGTCTACGCAAATACGACATCAATTTAAACAATCGTAATTTCTAGACGATCATACTTTCTTGACATTAAATGGACAATCATGTCTTCATGATAATTATTTTAGACAATCAACATGTGTGATTGGCAGCTACTCTGATGAAACGTATATATTAAAACCACAGTTACTAGATTAATTTTGTTGGCAAGCTAATTATAACGATCTCTCAGACAATAAACCAGACACGATCCTGTCTGTTTTCCAAATGACGAAAGGTCAACGGAGGTAGCAGAGTAATCATCGGCGCAAATAATAATTCGTTCTTCAAAGTTTCGTCTTGAAGTTACCATAATCCACGCCAAACCAAAGCAGACCAATTGTAGCGTGATCCATTGATGACAGACTCAACCTAGTCGGCTCCATTAGACGGAAACTCTTTGAGTCTATTCCCAAAGAAGAGGTTTTAAGCCGTCTGAATGTGTAATTAGACCGTTCGACGTAACCAGGTTTTAGTTTGATTCAAAGAAACTCTTTCTGGCGCACGTGTTGATTATGTCTTCAGGGATTACCTTATACATCGGTTAATAGGATAACACGACAAAGAACTCGACTGTCTCCGTCTGAAATGTCCATTCTATTTGGATATATGTATTAATTGAGACCTGCCAAGCGATCACGAAACCTTTTTACGAGTACAAACAAATGCTCAACATTATCTTTTACTCGCGGGCAAAAACGATAATATGCTGTGAAGAGTATTGCATACTATCAGTTTAATCAACTCGTTTAATATTTTCAGTAATACATGCGACTCATATTTTTGGTATTGGGGTTTAGAGTCGCTTTCTAGATTATTTCACTAATATCATGACTTGTACGTTTAAGGCAGGTGGAAACCCACAACATCTGTAGCGCTGAATGTTGCAGTAAACCTACGAACACGGCTGGTACTGACAAGACCAAGGATTATTGTCACTCTACAGGCAGTGCATCCTATCAATATCGCGCCAGAAAGATAACTTTAGCGAACATTGTAGCGTAAACCACGATGGTGCCATCAAAATAAATATAGGCGAATTTCTTCCGATTCTTGTGGTTACAATTTCGTGTTCCTATGTATATGTATGTATAAATGCCACGTAAAAGTTATTATATAAATGACACGTTGGCTACATTGATACTACCACATCGTTGTAAGCAACACCCTCCGCCATTTACTGGAACACAGAGTGTGTGACTGAGGATGAGGGAAGATTAGGCTGTGTTCTCTGTCACGTTTCCGTTAGAACCTCTGCAACTGTCATTTCGCCAGTCACGTGACGTCTGTATCTCCGAAGCAGACGACAGATGTAGGTCTATATTCGATTATATGGCAGCGAGCCAAAGTCAAGACATGCTCTCCTGATAACGGTAACACTCCAGAATCTTCCGTTATTTACCGCTGTCATTCTAGCACGGAATGTCCAGTTTCCAGTTGGCGTTTCGAGTGCAGCGGAAGTTTGGATGATAATGCCCAACTACCATTTTGTCACTAACACAATGAATAGTTTTATTAATCATGATTTCCCGCTTTCTCTTTTTGTTCTCTTTTAGTGCCAGATGCAGCTAATACAGCCTTTTGCTGATTTTCCGTTAACATAATATTTTGGAGAGATCCGCCAAATCCGCCATCTTTTTAAGACTGATTCCCGTCTCCGATCAACGAGGGCTGCAGCGTAACACTATGACGGGACCAGACGACTTTGTCACGTGTTGTATGATCGATACATTGACGCCCTTATAGGCCTACATTATCAATGTTAAAGTTGTAGAGTATCAGTTTTAACTAATTCCAATAACGTGGTCACGTCCCTATGTCACTTAATCTTCTAAAGGAGGGGGGTCAGAATGTGCCACGGTTCATAGCGGTTCGATGGTTCTGTTTTGAGTACGCTATATCCGATGAAGACATATACTCTCTCCCAAATGAAACGCATACAGGTGAAATAGTGTTGTTCATTAATGAACACACCGGATGTAATCCAATCACCATGTGATATACTTATCTGGGCTTTGAACATGCCATATTAGGTCGACATAAATTCATTTGTCTTGAAATTCCGTAGTTATAAAATATAATAAATCAACCATGCGTTTCTTTTGGGGGAGAGTATATTTCCTTGCACAGCATGGACGTAGAACTGCAGTGACGTCACGATAAATTGTGTGTCATTAATGGCAGATCGGGAGTAGGGGGAAACTCACAAGGCAGTGCTCTTGATCGATATCTTCTCATTAACGGACCGCAAGAACACGTCATACTGGAAGCTGTGCGGCTGTGCTAGTGTTATTCAGGTGATACTTAGCCCAACCGGAAGTAGACATTTGATACTTACATCCGGGGATTCAGACTACGTCATGTCGCGCTCGTCTCCGAGCTGTCGGTGTGACTTTGTTTGCGTTGAAAAGTTGACAGATAGGGGAATCGAATGCTTGTAGACACGGCGTTTTCTGAGAGCGTTGGAGTCGAGCCTCACAGCAACAGTTATTGACACCCCTATTTCGTAAATTATCTCGGTAAGTACTTCATGGATTGATAAACAAACAAAAACTTCAAATTCTTATTTTGTCTGCCCTAACGAGAATTAAAAATGGAAAAATGTTGCACCATGAACACGGTATGGGATCGTGAACGGCTAGCCATATTTCAAGACCGGAAGTAAACGAGTTATACCGCGAGAAATAAGTGTTTATTTCCATTAGTGTAGCATTTTAAACTATATTTTCGGAATTAGACAATTAAATAACAAATTTTGAAAATTCAGGCTGTAAAATTATAGTTCCTATTGCATATTGTGAATTTATATTCTCCATGGATCTTATTCTAAAATTACACATACCGTTCGGTCAGGTCGTTGATCTGCCAGTTTGCGCTCAAAACACCAACATGTGTTAAAGTTTTTATAAAACTATTATAAATATGTTTTGAGACATACATTGTTGCACATACACGTGAAATTTCAGTTGTCGAAGTTCAGTTGTTTTTACAGAAAGTGCGCAGAAACCCGCGTACTATAATAACATTGTTAACGATTTCCAGACCCAGTTTTTGCTCATTATCTGTAACTCGTTCACCGCAACGTTGACATGACTTACTTTGAACATTAATATCTCGAATGTTACTGCTCGTAAATATTTGAAATTGGCTATGCACATAGCTGAATCATAGGGCAGCTGCCTGGATAATATGTTTAAAACAAGGATATGAACATTTCGATAATATATGTCATTTATAAAAACTGAAGAAAAATTATCGGAATCACCTACAGGTTATGGTCTAAAAAGCGTTTGTAAAGTAATTAGCAGCCTGGATATTTTACATGCATCATAATCGATGTGTCCACTCTCAGTGTGGGCATTTATATAATCTAACACCCTCTACTTTAATCACAGTATGTTAAAATGCTACACTAATGAAAATAAACAAACTTATAATTATTTCTCGCGGTATAAATCGTTTACTTCCGGTCTGGAAATATGGCCAGCCGTTCACGATCCCATACCGTGCAAATAATATTATTAATTCGAAAATGCCAAATAATGGATGAAGACCATGCAGCAGAATAATGTTTTCCTATCGACTAATTACACATTAATGAAGTCACATGGTTCTGTATGATAGAAAACAGAAGCAATTAATTCTATACGTAGATTCATCGACCAAACACAAATGCTCTTAGGTTCTAACAAAAACAGATTCACTAATGATCGCTAAATTTAGTCGGTGGTGTGTAGGCCTATACTGTATGAACATTCTGCTATAGGTATATTTGATACGGTGCAAGCTGTGAATACGTAAAGCTAAAGGGTAAAACAAAATAAAACATTGTGAAGATAGTCGTTTCAGGATAGTCGTTTCATGCATACGAGGTAATCCTTTCATTATACGGATAATTATATTCGGCAGGTACGATAACACATGTATTTTTGTTGCACGTGGAAGGGAGTACATTCTGTTAAAACGCTTCATACCTGTACGTACGCTGTGTTGCAGTATAGCTGTAGAACATCATAGTGGGTCTGAATATGTCATCTTCTGTATTTGACTATCAGAGCTTGATTTGCTTACTGTATATATAGTGACTGTATATAATTATATGTGTGCACATGTGGTTGTGCGTTTGTGACTGTGTGTGTCTGTGTGTGTGTGTGTGTGTGTATGTGTGTATTTCTCTCTATATCCTGTCTATGTCGTTCTCCCCGTCTCTCTCTCCGATTTAAACCATCGTCTCGTTTTTAAAGCTTCATGCATCTCTCTCTCTCTCTCTCTCTCTCTCTCTCTCTCTCTCTCTCTCTCTCTATCTCTCTCTCTCTCTCTCTCTCTCTATTGGAGAGGGATCTTTGATCTCATTTTACCCCGTTTTAAGGAAGTAGTGCAGTTTCTCACCTGCCGATAAATTCTTCCTGATCTATTTCCTGGAGGAAGACCTAATATAAGACAGACTCGCTAGTTGTCTGGTAGGTGAGAATAGATAATGCTTTGGAGGGGAGGTAGTTAAGGAGAGAGGGGGAGGAGGGGAGGGGAGGGGAGGGGAACGTATGTAGGGGATACAGCATTCTGATGTAAACATGGACGTGACAAGCAACTGGAATGTTTTGTATACACTGTTGGGGTGAGGAGTGGTAGACGTAGTTAAATAATATTGAAAGTGAGAAAGAAAGAGAGAGATAGGGAGAGAGAGAGAGCGAGAGAGAAAGAGCGAGAGAGCGAGAGAGAGAGAGAGAGAGAGCGAGAGAGAGAGAGAGAGAGAGAGAAAGAGAGAGCGAGAGAGATAGGGAGAGAGAGCGAGAGCGAGATATATATATATATATATAGGGAGAGAGAGAGAGGGCTATCCTAGGCAGAGTCTATCTATAAATATAGCCTTGAAGAATTATTCCACTGGAATACGCACCGTAATGCTGGTATACAGAGAAATGACGCAAGGGATATCTGAAACCAACGCTGTGACGTCACAGCAGACGTTTTATTGACTGGGATATTGCGAAAGCACCGATGGCGCAGCAAACCTTTTGCAAAGCCGCTTATATGGCATTGGACACACCGACGTTTTGTTTTTATTTTTTTTACTATCTGTTTGTTGTTGTTTTCTAAATATAAAACAATGATATCAATGGACGATACATGATATCATTCACTGTACAATTAGAGGAATCGTATAGAAATACCGTTATTTGACCTTACTAGGGAGTTCATCAGACAAAGTTGCTTAGCTACGAAGTGAACTAATCATGTAGGCTTAAGATATATAGCAATGCTATGTCCATCTTGATCTTAAAGAACCCCTGCCATTTGACCATGACGTGTCATGTTCGCATGATAAATCGTGTCTTGTTTAAAGCTATACTACCCATCTCGGGTATAGCCTATATAACACACATGCATGTTCTTGTATAATACGCCTACATTTATTGAGATATTGAACTATATGCTCTAAAGTACACGTTCTATTGTTCAGTTCGTCCACCGACAGGAATAAAAAAAGGAACTATTTTTAATCCAAGTACGCGCTACTTAGATGAATACATTTGTATATACGAAAGGCACGCACACTGAGGTTATGGTTCTATGAACATGGCGTACGTCATTTTGTAATCCCCGTGTCAACACCAGCTGTCAATCAAATCGTGCTCGCCATGCGGATCGTAAACAGTAACGTTATTTGTTTGTCGAGGGTCAAGAAACTTCTGGAATTGCACGGAGCCATACTTAATGTTGGCCTATACATCTACATCTATATATATATAAAGCTATATATCATGTATTGCAGACCACCATGTTAAGAGTGCGTGCACTAAACATTAACCCGTACACGTTGCTGTTAAAATATCGATTCCTCCACATTCCGTCAATATATCTATTTATAATCTCTAAATAAACATATATACGGTGTACTACATGGCTGAACGTATATGCGATCGAATTTGTTGAATACATTTATGTGCAGTATATTATATTTGTATATATATATATATACATACCACGCACCTATATGAGCTTACATTGAATTTACGGCACCGTGAAAGTAGCCCATGACGCGGCAATGTACGATATCGGAGCGGGGAAACGCGCGCGATCAGCAATTTGTATGAAGAGTAGATTCATACAAGCATTGAAAGACTAGTCCACAGACGATTAGAAGTATAAGCGGACAATAGTTTACACAATGTTAATGTACGTAAAGCGTTGTGACGATAAAACACGCTCATAAATGTTTGTGACGCGTCACGCATCGATGTGTTTACGATAAAAGTGAATAATTAACATCGATTTATAATATTAATATTGTATCGGTTTACTATATATAGCTAGCGGTATTATTCCGTCGGTGTACGTATGTTAGCCGGTACATTGCGGTACTTTTGGTATTGACGTATTAGTACAGGTCTAATATAATTCCCAGGTCTAGGAGTGAAAACTGTTTACTTAACAATGCGGTATAGAAGTTGTAGTAGATTAATAACTGCTGTGTATGTTGTTGATGTTTGCTGTGGACCTACAAACACACACACGCGCAGGTAGCCTATATAGCTGAATAGGCATGTTACGAACGTGTGACGGTATGTATATCGGCCCAGACCTTGTAATGTGACGGTATAGCCTAGTCTATACCATGCAATGAATGAAACGCCGCCGTCTGTTTACGTGTATATGCATACATGCACCTCTGACGTATGGTGTGCCAATAACAGTGTTGTATGGCGAAGCAATTATTGTTATAAATAGGTCGAGCTCTGACATAACAAGATAGCACCACCTCCTCCCCCCGCCCTCCCCTGCGAGCCACCACATTGCACTAGACAAACGGTGCCAATAATAGAACAAAGAACATTATTAAGGGTTCAAAACGGGTCGTCCTATCAGATGTTAACAAACACAGGTGACGAAACGGTGCTAGGAAGTGCGAACTCGAGACAAGAGGGAAGTTGGGAAAATGACACAATAGAGAGATCCACTTCCCTACAATGGTACATTAATAATGCACTCGATTGCATTGTCATCCATTCAAATGAGAAATTGATGTAGAAACGACAGAGAGAGAGAGAGAGAGAGAGAGAGAGAGAGAGAGAGAGAGAGAGAGAGAGAGAGAGAGAGAGAGAGAGTTGAATACCTTATATATTTGTTATTGTTTTATTTATTTGTAGACCTACGCCTACCACTAGTAGCATGCATTGTTATTTTATACATAAGAGTATGGATCCATTCATAAGCCACGCCAACGTAGGCCTATACCTCATAGAAAATGAACTATATTGATCATGCATCTATTTACAACCGATGTAATAAACAACATATGAATATCATTAACGATTCATATATAGTGGCCTTTGTAATTTTGATATGGCTATTCAATTCCACTAAATAGCCGAGGATTACACGATGCATGTACCTTGCCCATGGAGGCTTCGATTTACAACGTCTATATACAGACAATTGATTTACTGGCACAGTAGAGAACTGAATCACATACGTCGGCTAGGAGCATTTGCGTAAAGCGGTACACGCACGTCAATTCAAGAATAGCACGTCTTTCCCCCGAAGAAATCCAATGAAGATTCCCTATGTCCTTAAAAGAGCACGTGACGTCAGAAGTCTGATCTTTCTCGCCTCTGTGGAATCGATGCCACAGCGTTTTCTGTTGAGTTTACATTTATTAAACTCACAATTCACTGTGTTTTTTTTTAGATAGTCTGATAAAGCATCTATAGACGCGTTCTAATCCAGACATCGTTTTCTCCATCCGGGATAACACGAATCTTGACCCATATCACACAGGGTATAGTACGTAGATTATCGACTAGCGTTCTCGACCCTGTTCGCTTGCTGACGCAATACTCACTCCCACTTCTGCCAGGGAAAATTTTCGCATGCGTTTCTTTTGCAAATCGGCTTTCTCGTTCGTCAAAATTCCTCATAATTTGTTAAACTGCTGATCTCCATCAAGAATATATACACCCTGAGTTTCTTCGTGAACGAGCGAGTATTTACCATTTTACATCAGTGCCAAAGTGTGTAGTAGAGTCTGAGAGTTGAACGCAGTCTTATACGTTTGGGGTGAAGGCCATATCATGCTCGTACGTTGATTGGCTGCTATTCTGGGGGCACGGCTGGCAATGGCCAATGAAATGGGTAAGCGGAATTATTGCGGTCCCATATGACCCGGTTCAGTTTTAGCCTACGGCCGGTGTTGCAATGCAGGTAAGTGCTAGAACCGGTGGGATATACAGCAGACGTAGACTTGATTCGGATAGCAACAGGAGTGGAAATTGTACCGTGAGGAAATCCGCACTTTCTGTATTGGTGTACATGACATTGTGAAATCTGGATGGTAAACTGGAGTGCGTCTAGTATCGTAACCATAAGTGAAGCATGCCATCGCTTGGAATAAATTGAACCGCTACCGTCTCATATAAAAATATACGTCGTCTGCTCTTCCCCATACAGTAGAAACTTGTGATGTGCGCTTGGAGGCAATTTATTAGTCAAAACTTGAACTTGGTACTGACGTTTCACTTGAAGATTTCTTGACAGTGTATCAGTGGAGTTGCATTGTTGGCCGTGTCATACAGATTTCTGCCGGATTTCTACACGCGCGCACATGCTAGCCCGATCAGCTGTTCACAAAGAAATTTGCTAGTAGAGGTATTTCACATAGTTCCCCTGCATTCTCACTTTGGCATTCGGGAGAGGAATCGACGTTCATATATCGATTGAATCGTCTGCCTGTCAGTGCTCCAGCCTGTTCGTTCTTTTATACGGCAGCAAATTTGTCAGATTGCTGAATCTCGGAATCAATCGTTAATATTGTGTTAAAGGGAGATAACCCATGGTGTACTACTATCAGCTGGCATGGCGACAAATGACAGGTGGTAAAGTTTATCGAAGACTGGTCAAGAATAGTGCGTGCTGTCAACTGGACTTAGAGAATACGGGATGGACACAGTTTTGACAGTTTGCCAGGTAGAATATTATTCATGCTTCATTCATAAATTTATCAACTTTTCATTCAATCCATTTCAATTTACAGATCACCATGTGGATATTTCCACTGAATGATGAATCAGTTGTACACAACTAGTATTAATTATTATTATTATTGTTATTATTATTATATTTCTTGATTAGGCATGTTTACTGGCATCTTAGTTGTTACATAGGCTTTAGACAGTCAACTGTTATGCACATAATGGACATGCAATATTTTTAGATTCAAAACAATATTCTAGCAAGTAGCTATACAGTCTACAGAATCGAATACACTAGTTGAACATATTTTGGAGTCCTAGAATATGATATTTTTTGACAATGAACTGTAGACGTTTAAATGATCATAATGTTAATTTTTAATGTTTTATCACATATACTAGTACTTTTCAAGTAATTAAGTCTAGGTAATATATAAGTTACTTGAGGTGCATGTCATTGTTCATATAATACTATTAAATTATTTATGTTACGTATAGGTTTGATCTATCTTTACTGTGCATGCTGTAGTGTTTTCGAAGTACAATTTCTGTAAATATTTAGTTTACAGCATTTCTTTAGAAAACAATTCCTTTGTTAAAATTTAATACAGTTTTAAGAATGGAAATCAGCAAAACCATTGTCTGACGTGAAATTGTGGACCAATATTGATTGAATGACTCATGCATTGATGCAGCATGCCAGTCGCTAAACATGTGGATGCAATTTGTCGAATATTAGATACATATATGAATTATGCACATTCCATTGACTTTCTAATTTAGTATTGTTGAAAATAATATTTGCAAGCATTGCCATTGTGAGTTGGCCACAGTTTACCACATGGGTTTCTAAGCCATACCCTAAATCTATAAGCCATACTTTCAACCAGTCTCTAATCCAGTATGTTCTATGCCAGTAATGATCATATGATATATACGTAATAGTAGTTATACGTTTATAACGTAGTAAACCCTTTTGAGTCGAGATAATTGCAAATGCTTCAGGCTACATGTCTATGTTTCAAACTTGTTCTCCCATTGCTGAAATCAATTTGGCTGCTAATTATCAGAATACCATCCAACCAATCAGATGTCTTGTTATAATAGGAATCATAAATTGTGCTAATGTTTCCTGAAATGTAGATCTAGCTCATCTTCTGAAGGAAATGCTTTTTATGAATTTTTATGATGTATTTTTCAAGATATTATGTTATTTATCTGAACATATTTCAGTGACTTTTTGTAACTAAGTTAACTTACTGTTACATTTATATGTAGCAAATATTGTAGTGCAAAGATATAAGTACTTTAACCCCTGTACTTTTAATCAATATCAATTGCTCTATGGGGCACATATTGTTGCCACTAGGAGAAGGTTTTCTATGGGGCACATATTGTTGCCACTAGCATGGAGAAGGTTAATCTATAATTGTTGGAACCATATAGTTGGCAATAGTCCCTTTTAATTTTAAGGTTACCTGCCTGGCAAACGAGTTTGAATCCAAAGTTGGCCGGAAACATTCACTTGTTAAGACCTGATTACAATATCCCAACTGCTCCGCTTATATATTGACTCAGTCATAGTTGCACGATTTATTTGCATGTATAACTGCCAACATGCCACTCTGACTTTTGAAGTTTTGTATAATGTTTCAACCTTGCGCTTTCACAACTGACAAAAGCATTATAACTTCCCTGTAGGGTTTCAGATACCGTTATCGTTCAACATTCACCCACATGGCTTGTAATGCAAATCTGCACATGGCCGAAAGGTGTCTTAGCGTGTAAGCCTCTACTAGGCTCTAGATAATGTGTGTGTTTTCTTCTATTTCTACCATCAGTAAGAAAAGATGCTACACGGAGAAATTGAATCGGTCATGACACCGCCTAGAGAGAGATCTATGGCTATCCAGGGTTGGGTGGGTAGGTGGGGGGTGGGTGTGGTGTGTTGGACCCCGAGGTCATGCTTACAGTTTGTAAACATGTGATCTGTTTTCCTCTTGTGTTTTTTTTTTACGAGCATATATATATATATATATATAGCAATTTCCTGATCTTTGTACGACATAGGGGTGCGAATAAAACTCCAGTTATGACTATAGTGGGAGATTTATTCGCATATGCTACACTATATCTCCACTACATGTGGGTTTATTGTGCGAATATGGCATAGGGGTGCGAATAAAACTCCAGTTATGACTATAGTGGGAGATTTATTCGCATATATGCTACACTATATCTCCACTACACGTGGGTTTATTGTGCGAGTACTCCGCTCTGTACTCGTCTGTGTACTCATCTGTGTACTCATACAGCCTGGGGGTGTTTTTATCAGTTAAACCTACTGCAGAGCGACTCCATGGCTTGGTCAGTTCATGTGGACCCAGTCAGCTATAAGTCAGTGGTCAGCTATTAGCCAGCGGTCATTATTCTGGTCAGCTGTTATCTGTGTCTGCGGCGTGTTTGTTATCTCACCGAGAACATGCTCAGTCGTACCTCCTAGGGGGCTCTATGGGGGCTTCAACTGGGGCTACTACGGTAGTAGTACTCCTAAGGGCTCATCATAAGGGCCTCCTTCTGTTAGGATCTCCACATCCTAAAGGTCTCCACCTTGCCCCATAAGGATCTCCTATGGATCTCTTCCTAAGGGCTGCACATGAAGACTCTATCATAAGGGGCTGCTCCAAAGGGGATCCTTTTTTAATTTTAGGGGCTCCTTCTTCAGGATCTCCTCCACACAAGAACTATGATGATTGTTTACGGAGACTTGAAGCTTCGCTGTGAAGCCTAGGGCTTATCTACTTATTCACTGATAAAGGCCAAGAACTTGCTGCTGATGCACTCTTAAAAATGACAAATTGTATGACAGAGAAAGGCGAACAGTTAACATGGTTATGGGCTGTTTGTCAGCGAAATCACAACAAGATTGTTTTTCTCTTTTTCTGTTGCTTTTAACAGCTGTTGAATTAAAATGTAAATGGAGAAACTGGATGTGACAAACATAATTTAATTAAATCGTTTCAATAAATTATGAATAATGTTGATGTTTGAACAAGATTGGAATTCTAAGCGAAAAGTTGTCTCTTGTTTTGTTTTGTTAAAAAATACTTGTAATCGTAGTTGCAATTTAAAATTGTGTTTCACTTTCACTTGTAGTGTGAATTTGATATTTATTCTTGTAATAATTTATTTTATTGCGGGACCATTTATTTTAATTTTATTTTCATAGGTTCCTCATGAATGTATTTATTAGTGATCAGACCCTTGCATGATTCATTTTTTTTTTGTTGGCTTCTCTTATGGTGTCTAACTAGCGATGACCATGCGATTAGGAATTCTATGTTGTAATGTAAGTGTCTTATCTGGGTGCTGTCAAACAGCTGACAGACTCGGGTTTATCAGTACGAGTGGCATGGCGAAATCTACACCATGTTCATTGTAACTCTTGTTATCTGGGTCAAGATTACCTATCATAGTAAGGTGTTTTCTTATGTAGAACAAGGAAACCTGACTGAGAAATGTTCCGTCAAGCGACAGATTTAGATCTACTAAATATAGTTGACACTGATTACAGTACAGGTAAGGTCAATTATGAGAATGAATTTTTTTTTCAAGTGGCATACATGCGGTACTCATTGGGCGGTTGCTTGTAGACCGGTTAGCCATTTTATATTAAAATAAAGAAATATAATGAACATAAATTAAAACCATTCTGTTCATGAGTTATTGATATCAATTGGGAAAAGCTTCACACACACAAACAAGAAGAAATAAAATAAAAATAACTAGTGTACTGGAAATCCATGAATGTCCTTCGGCAATACAAATTGCTTGTCTCACCAGAATTAATGGTTAGATTAACCTGATGTGCAGCGAAGCATTTTTCTTTCAACCTTAATATTAGCAAGTACAATTTTACAATAAATGTTCTTTATAAAATGCTAAACAGCTTTGAACAAATTGTTACTGGCCCAGGATTCTGTAGTGGAACTTCAAGGAAGGATAAATCAGTCAAAGATTTAGTAACTTACTTTCAGACATTACCTGTACTAAAATCTTTAATAGTTCCAAGATGTTTCTGAGTAAATCTTGAAGACATTTTTAGTACCGACTCTTGGACGTGTTAACTTGATGCACGATTTATGATGCAAGTGATGACATGTATAATTCCTTGGGTCTGGAAATAGCTTATATATATCTAAGGTAGTCTCAGCTCTAGCCTTAGCCATAGACTTCACCATTGCTTTAACCCTCTCCATCTCTGGTTGCCTTCAGCATGGAGAGGGTTACGGTTGGAGTTAAAGCTGCAGGATGATATCTGAGGTGCGTTCAAGATAGAATACATTAATACAATACTTTTTCCTACATGTATTGCTCGTTGAACGGCTTCGTGCATATTGCTTTTCCTACACAGCGCACGGCC
>JAVCKZ010065335.1:0-14689 GCA_034780755.1 Lepetodrilus elevatus
AATAGATAGAGAGGGAGAGAGAGCGAGCGAGAGAAAAAGAGAGATATAGATTAGTCATATGCACTTAACAATGGACTACCGGTATGTATTTTCCTTCTCCGAATAAAGAATATCCTGAATAGGTAACTGAACACTAATTCAATTTTCATTTTTATTTATATTGAACGTAATTTTTCCGTCAAGTAAATCCAGTAATAACAGAATACCCATTTCTATTTGATATATGATATGCATGAACATGTTAGTAATACCACAGGTTACGAAATGATATTACGCAATTACCCAAATATGCTGCCACTGAAAGCTAACATTATGACTAGACCAATGGAACAAGACCGGCGTAATTACACGTAGATTCAATACCAGGTAGCCCCGAGGTAAAATAAATGCATATCCAAAATACGCGAACCTGTTATGCACTCGGGTGTAATTTTGTCAAGCTTCATGCTATAAATAAATAGCCTTGTTAGGCGTATCATAGGTGCATAGATAAACAATACAATGTTACAATACTGTATTGAACTGATATGATCATATTTAACACCTGACTACATTCGGCATATTATTTACCTCCACATGTATTCTGAATATCATGGGAGCTCTTTCAGTAGCGTTTGCATACAGTTCTTTTGTTGAAACGAACAAGTCTGCATACATCGTGCAAGCACGGGACACCCGTCACCGCTCCAATGTGGATTATCCCGACAGTCAACCATATAAGAAACGTATGTCTTTTTAATCCGGGTTTAATCCGAACATTCATTCTACAGTAAATCAACTTTAAACAGGTTGCTCACAACCTCATGTCTTGAGGGATTTCGCGCACGAGTAACAATATCCGAGAAAGGAAAATGAGCATTACGTCTGTCTTCTGATACGTCTAATTACACTACCAGTGCCAAAGCTAATAAACAATACATATCAACGATAATAATTTATAATCAGTAACACATTAAATGAATACACTTTTTATCATAATAATATTAATATCCATGAAATTCACCTAATAACAATTTTTGGTAATATATATTTTTTATGGATATCATTTTATATTTATAAATAAGTGGAATTTGTCATTGAAACCAGAAAAGAGAATAATATAATTATTTGTTTAAATGCCTTTGCAAATTTCAAACTTGTTTCGTCTTGGCTGAAAAGAAGAATATCCATGTGGCAGGTTTCTTGGCTGTGGTTTGAGTTCTCTCTTTGGACAGTAGTCGCCTTGGCACAGTTGAGAACAAATCTAAGCGGCTTATGACTAACATGGCGATACGGGGTAGACCATGGCTGCAAAGGTTTCCGTACAAAAAAAGGTTCTGTCGTGATCTGTTCGGGATGTCAAAGCCGGGGCATTTCGCGCGCACATTCAAACACCTTTGCTTCATTCGAACAATATGTCTTAAGATATTGTTGTTCGCTTGACAATAGAACATTGAGCGCGGGGGTGGCATAAGTGTAAATATATCATATTGGGTAGAAATTATGAGGACATCCACTGGTTCTGACTCAGAGTGGTAAAGGTTGTGTTGAACTAACTTTCACAGAATTGGTAATGGTCTTAATCATGGATATCTACCGGGGAATGTGTTTGTAGGATGACTAATTCTTTATGGCAAATATACAAACAGATCATCTATAGATTGTATTTATGTACCAAACATTTATTTGTGAAAACAAAAATGGATATATAAGTTAGTTAGTTTTACTGCTGTATATCAAATACTAGTAGATAAATAGATCAGACGTCACCCACTACGATGATTATGAAGGAACATATTCATATTCATATTCATATTCCTGTACAAGAAAGCTGTAGTAACCTGGCATTAGACAGTTCGTAACCAGGGAACTGATACAGATATAACTATGTTAATTTATTATTAATGCTAGTTTATATTAAATTGAAATAATTATCCGTAATAAAAGATAAAATCTACTTTTTAATATATGTAACGGTATTGCATTTGTATACAAACTCTTTAAGTAGAAATTGTGCTGTTGTGAACGAATATACAGTCAATATGTACTAATAATATGTAAATATGTTTACTAATAGCCCCCATATAACGATAATACAACATGACATTTATAAACACAATGACAACAACATCAGAAAATATGAATTAATCGTTTCGCTGTTGAATTACAATATTCTATCCTTTTTTTTTCTGATTTAAATTGATGGCAATATCATCCATGTAAGCACCATGTTGTTATGAATGAATTTCAAACAGAAAAAAAGTAGTCAAGAGATTAAGGACTGCATTACCGACTCAACGCGTTAATTGGAACTGGGATTAGGGGAAGACTGCGCGTGTCGAAGCGGAACCGGAAGAGGTCGTGGGTATTGGACAGCTGAGGGCACGTGCGCCGATCATAAAACTCCACAGTACATACGGAGTTAAGTATTATAATATACACAGCCGATTACGGAGGTGCGAACATTCTACTTGATCAATTAGAGTAGAGGTGAAACGTGATTGGACCACTTTGCACCATAGCGTGAAGCTACTGTGTTACGCTCGCTTGGGATTCATCCTTTCCTCTGCTGGTTATGTACATTATAGGCTCGTCAATGGTGTATGCTCTTCGGCAAATTCACTTTTGATACTATATTAAAAACCATTATTTTCTATTATTGGTATTACATTTAAGCGCTGTATATGTCAAAGTGATAGATTTCAATAAATACAATTAATTCAATTTCGATTACGTTGTCGTGTACGTTGAGATTATTATTGTACATTTTAGTTATTATGTGTGTTTTCGTACGGTATTTCATAGGTAGACATGGATATGGTTATTAGGAGGTATTCACTCTAAACGCATCTACTGTATTACAGCATGTACATCTGGGCTATGCAAGAATATATTTTCCAAATCTACATCATGGCATATGTACTGAAAACACGTTTTCTCAAGAGCACATTCAATAAGAAATTGTGTTCTTGTACAAATTGGGGTTATTCAGTTCTTCCGGAAATGTGGAACTAATAAAAAACATATCCCACGACAGTCACGCCGAACACAACACGGTCCGTTCACAAAAACAACAATTTTCCAGATTCTCGTTAATTGTAATGATTTGTAAAGTCATGTTATTTTTGTTTGGACATCGTAAACTGGCGTCAGACGGACGCAAGACGACATTGTATCTGGTGGTGAAGACATGTTTAGACACAGTTGGACTACAAGCGAAGGAAGTAGCACCCCGCGCAGCTAGGGGCCACTTAGAGTCATGGGGTAAGCACAACACTGTCTGCAACTAGATATTGTTTTATTATTCCCCGTTTCCGCGCGGCGAAAAAAATGTTCGGCGAATATTGCTCGCTCTCGTTAATCCCCTCCTGGTTTTTCTTTTCTCAACACTACCTCATCGCACAGTGGGGTCTTAATTAGAACAGGCATGTGTCAGAAAACTCATTAACAAGTCGCTTAATTAGCCATGCTTTAGTCTTAGTACATCACGTGTTGTTTCGCAAAAGCGCGGCATCCACATCGGTTTTTGCCGTCTCCTCTTCGCACCAAGAAGCCAAGCCAATTCCAAATCTCGCGCCTCTCAAAATTGCAATTTTGAAACCGGATCGCATAAGTTTGTTTTTCCAAATGTGTATACACTGGGTCTGATTGTTGATATTTTCTTATGGGGAATTAAACAGATTTAAGATTTGATCTGGTGTACGAAACACCGTCAAGTTTCCGGAGAAGGTCTTGCTTCCAAAAGTGTCGAATTGCCATCGCCAACTTGCGTTTCACCGTATTGTCAGCAAGTTGTCAAAACAAGAAATCACTTTCTTCCTCTATTACCCACGCGGGAGACTCCAGTGGCCCAGGAAACATTCCGATAAAAAGGAAGAATTAACAGCTGGTTATCCTGAGAAACACAAGCGTTCACAACAGATATAGTAGCTAGGCTTTTCCAATTACCACTTTCCAAGTTCTCAGTGGCCCGAGTGCGATGTACATAAACGAAACCAAATTAATGCATTAATATGCAGAAGGTTATTTAAACCAACTTTGTATTGCGGTTTTATTATGATTCATATTCATCATTTCTAAAAATAAAAATAAAAAGATTGGCATAGTTTGTTAATACTAAATATTAAATATTTTAATTGTAACACTTGAGAAGAAAGTGTATGATTGAAGTTATGCTGATTATTAATTATATTTGGGCTTAAAAGTATGAACATTTCGAAAGATGTCACACAAAACTAAGTATCTGAACGGTGCGCGCCTTCTCTATTGTCTAACACCGACATCAGGCGTGTGCTTTTAATGTGAAACACTGTGCAGACTACATGCAGAAATAAGCAACATAAAAGTAATGCAACTTGTTGTTCTATTATTATTATTATTGTTGTTGTAGATCTCAGCAATTATAATAAGGGGATCTGAATATTTAAAAGTTATTTTTCTTCGAATGCAATACACATAAAGTATCCACTTGTATACACGTATACCATCTTGTATTTTCCATATTTATTATACTTTTCTTAATTTTTTATATTTTCTACAAATATACATGTACATATATACATGTATACGAATGATTATGATTATTAAATTGTTTAGTCAAATATCCGTATCTTATTTTTAACATGTTATTGTCTTATATTATCTTTCTATGTTCGTCAATGTTGTAGACAAAGCATATTACTCTTCCTACACATTCAGCCGGTTCTAATGACGTATTTGTAGATACTGTAATAACGTTTCTAAGGAGGCACATACCGATGTACAATTTGGAAATGCTTTACGGAAGGCCTCAGAGCGTAATGTCTTGTTATATATAGTTAATGATGGTCTGGATCTAGATTTCTATGTCTGTCTATAAACTGTTTTGTCAGATACCGGTAACATTGCACCTTAAGCAATATGATATTGTTTTCCTCCTTTAAACATGTTGAAACTAGGCAGACTTGTTCTTATATTATTTTGATAGTAACTACAGGTTTTATATGTAATGTGTCACAATTGTGACTATGTTCATATTGTAGGCGTTTATTCATATTTCGGTAAAAAATGTGTTCTTCTTTAGAAGTGTATATCCTGGTAATTATGACGTGTTTATGGACTACATCACACTTCAGAATAAACAGGTGTAACACAATGACGTGTGCATAGATGATTATGTTTTTTATACAATACGATGATTGGTAACGAGTATAGACGCAATGAACCATTTTGGGGGAATGTCCTCATATGGGCAATCACGGATTTGTTACATGCTGGGTTCTTTTTACAAAATGCGATATGCTCACGCATACAAAGTATTTAAACCACACGATGATATTACAACATATATTACGGTTAATAATTTAATGTTATGACACAAAGAAGGCTTTACGTCTTAAAGTATCGGTCCGTTGATGCCACGGGCCATGCAATGAACGCTACGTAAATCTACGTTTTTCTCATGATGAACATAAGTATGCAATATGTATCAGCCTTTGCTTGATAACTTTAATTAGATCGGAAGCAAGTCTTCAGTGATGAACCTGAGAATAATTTATTCTCTAGTTGTATGTACCTGATGACCTAATGTGAAATCATTAATTATTTATATATTGGTTAATTAGGTTCATCTTGAAAAGAAACATATATCTTTTACCAGTTTGTCATTACGATACACTCATAATTTTATTCAAATCATAATTCCATGTTCTTCCATTTCCAGTAATATGTTTATTATATTAAATGTGCATATACACGCCCCGTTTATGGAAGTTATTATTCAGTAATTATATTATTATTCAAACAGCGTTTTTATGATACGTCGGAGATGAAAACGTGTCAACAATAACATTTGATTTGTAACCTGAAATATACTGAAGCCACCGGAAGTTATGAACCATGCCCCAATGAAAGGTGTGGTCGACAATGCAAGGTTTCATCCAACGAGCCATCTTCTTTTTCAAACAGGAACCCGTCAAAGAATGGCGACGAACATCATGGCTTCTTTAGAGTTACTTCCCCTTGTCTGTATTATGGCGGAATTCCTTGACGGGCTCTAATCGCCAAGCTTCCCCTCTCCAGATGACGGTGGATCCTACAAACCTGAGGATAAACAACACGTCGGCGGATCTCTCTTTAAGTGAAATCCTCAGCAAATATAACGCCACGTTATCACCAGCTTCAAAGAGAAGCAGAAACAATGAGTTACTTAAACCTTCATATTTGGCAGACTTTCGACATTCCGACTTTTCCGTTGCTGGTATAGTGTGCAACCTAACTTTAACCAGAAGTTGTGTTTCTCATTGCATGTGTCTGTACACAACACAGCGTATCAATGAATTTAATATTCATGGCCAAAACAAGGCATATATTGGTATGCGTAATTCCGTAAAGATGTATAAAAATATATACATGTATGTCATGTCAACTACGCATAAAGCATTACTGTTCGTAACATGTCATGGCAACGATACCGGTATGTTAAGTTTCTATTTAAAAAAATGCATTTACTACATATGCCTGTGTTCTGTTGACGTGTATTGCCCGTGTATTGCCCACGCAACTGTTAACACATTAAATAGATCAATAAACCAATATACTCTTTTCAAAATGAAAATATTCAGTTGTTGCTTATAGTTGTCGTCTTGACCATCCTACCCAAATATCCCTTCACGCATACATTTATCTCTGAACCACATGGCCATTGTGTTTATTACAATGTCTGGAATATCCACTAAAACGAAACCCGCATATCATCTTTTCACCTACACATTTTCTCGACCAAATAATCACTGTTTATATTGATTATCGTTGCCCACAATATAGGCTACATGTATGCGTATTAATTTAATCTCCATCTTCTACCACCTCGAAATAACTCCAAACAACAAGACAAAACGATCTATTATGATAAAATAATAATATGTTTGTATATATTGCACGAATGAGTCGGCATCATGGTCCCAAGTGACGGACACTTCTCACGGCGGAAAGATAGATTTAGAAGGACGGAAAGATAGCGTTAGAGAAAGATTACGACCTGGCCTGTGTTTCAAGTAAAGGGGAGTATATTTACGCCGGACATAAATCAGGACGTAAAGCACGGAATTACACGCAACTTCATGCTTTACGTGCTAGTTTACGTCCGGCGTAAATATAAGTCCCCTTTCGTGAAACGCGGGCCGGGACTAAGAGTGCGGCGTACGTCCGGAATACGAAGGTCTAGTAGCGCCTATCCATGCGTGAGGATGTACACTGCATTATTCAGAACTCTGGGCGTCCAGAGTCCAGGTATCATTGGCCAGCATACAAAGTAGGTCACCTATGTCTTTCTATTTAGCACACTAACCGTCCAGATGATTCCTATAACTTACGTGTCAACGTACCGTGTGAAGCACGCCGTCGATTGGTACAAACGATACTTCGAAAAGTAGGCTACGATACATACTGTACGCACGTATTGGCTTATACTACTGCAAACATAGGGTCAAGCTGCTTCCGATGAAAATAGATTATTGTTATGGAAATGATATGTGTTTGTCAATTGATGAAAATAATTTAATATTAGGATCCACAATTCCATATATAGAGCGACAATATTGCGTTTTTCTATCAAACATATTATAAATAATATTCGGTTCAATAATCAGGATATTTGATTAAATCGCATGGTAATGTGTATCGACTAAGAGAACATAACAACACAATGAAGGTTATTTAATTATTGCAGGTCATATTTACGTTTTATATATCACTGTAATTATCTACTTTCGTAGATTAATTCGTTAGTTTAATTCAATAATTCAGTGTAATAGTCGCAGATTTACCTGAAACGGTAATGTATATTTTAGCTTAGAAATAGTCCATGTACAAACATATCTAAGACAAAATCCTGAATATATTAATTTTCGTAAGTTATATGGGTATATCATTATATGAGTATTGTTCTGTTCTCTTACAATGTGACTGACATAGGCATATTAGATAGGGTCACTAGATAATTGTTAAATATACTCAGATATATTACAATGTCAGCACGTAAGATAACCGCATGTAACCAAATAAATAGATTACAGTACGCAAACTTAACTTTGATTTAACAGCTCTAGAATAACATCACTAATAATTACGTATGTGAACAATGTTAGTATTTATATCAATGTTCATGTCTGTAAATTATTTATTATCTTGGATAATGTTTACATGCGGATTAATTCTACAAATTGTAATTCATAGCTTATATACTTTATGTATAAAGACCACAAACAAGTAAATACTGTTTGGCAAATTATGTAACGCAAATGTTTGCACTGCCGGATTATTACTGCGTATCGTGGACTTCTGGAGCGATTGAGAACCTCCTTACCAATTCCTGCTGTCCATTCCTATTATGCAAATGACCACACAGAACTCACTGAACGGGTAAAACGGCATTCTAGTTGACATGTTACAAAAATATCATTGGATGGGGGTGAGAACGAAATTAAATTAGGACCACATTACTCGGCTTTATCCAGAAATGTCTAAATTAATATTTCAGCGTGTGGCAAGGTTGTGTTTTTAGACATGTACAATCCCCTCTGGCTGCTAACAACATGAACTGGTTGGAAGTTGGTTACATACCCCCTGAAGAAGGATTACTGAGTGTAAAGGATGTTGTTAACGCTGGCCACTAACACAGGTCCGAGCATCTCTACCAACATCTGTTTTCGAAGGAAGAAATTGACGTTAAATGGATGAAGTTTATTCAGAAATTAAATGAACAGTACCAGTAAAATGCCATGCCGTGTACAAGAAGAAAGCTTTGTGATAGGTTGATCCTCTAAAAAGGCTTTCCAGTCGAGAAGAAAGGAACGGAATTATACCGAAATGGAACCTCGACCGTTGTAGAAATATGGATAATCCTTTCATTCTTGTAGAAAATTGATTAAGTATGGGTCATTTTCCAATGTGGTTTTCTCTCCTTAAATGAAATTGCCTGTTTCCAAAACAAATTACACTGCTACATCAAGCATGATAAAGTCTCCACCCTTATCAAAACTTCAGAAACGATACAAGTATGCTTGCGCTAAATATATTTAAGATTAGTTTACGTTATTTGAATAATCGAATAATATATTGACGAAAGGGTTATTGTTTTCAAAAGGGAAGTATAATTCTTCAGCCGAAATATATATTTAATATAGATACTGTAATAACGTGTATTATAAGGAGACACATACCGATGTACAATTTGGAAATTCTTTACAAAAGGCCTCAGAGCGTAATGTCTTGTTATATACATTATAGTTAATGATGGTCTGGATCTAGATTTCTATGTCTGCATACTATACAGATGATCATTTGCTGTTGAATTATTGTTATCAATACATGTACCTATACGTATTGGCAACAATGTACACACTCTCATTGTACTCAGCGATAGGAAATCTGAACTTGGTGTACTTGTATCATGTCCCCAATGGACTAATTCCAGTACATCAAGTGACTAGTTATGTCTACTATGTTAATCAATATACATATAATATCAAAAGTGATATGGTGTACTGTTCTGTGGATGGATGTGTTTGTGTGTGTGTGTGTGTGTGTGTGTGTGTGTATGTATGTGTGTGTGTATGTGTGTGTTTATGTGTGTGTGTGTGTGTATGTGTGTGTGTGCGTGTGTGCGTGTGCTTGCATGTGTATGTCGCTTGGCTGGCGATCCAGAACAAGACTTCTTCAGCTGAGAGCACATCTCGAGAAGACAGGTCAACGTCGAGAAAAAAACACAGATGCTTTGGTCGAGTATAATTATAATTTATTCAACATTTCTTCCTAACAAACAGCCATCTACTTGATTCATACTGGGTATTGTGTATTTTGGTCAGAATATTCATCTGTACACCCAGTGGTCATAGGTATATTATTAATTCGACACGAATTCTGTAAAAATGACCATCTCTCTCCTCACTCTCTCTCTCTCTCTCTTCCCCCAGCTTGTCGGCATAGCACTGTTAACGCATGCTCTATAGATGGACTCGAAGTCCTTAACAATCAACTCCCCTATTTAATGGTCAAATCAATATATTGAATGGCTAATTCGTTAATCGATCATCCCCATTAACGATATAAGAGATCCTAGAGTTGATGTCACGTGACATAAGGGTTAATCATTAGCTGGTTTAAGATGCAGCCTTGCAATGATTTCGTGGCGCACATGACTTCATTTAGTGAAGAGCAAATGACACAATGGATAGTCTCCCCTCGCTAGAATTAACCCCCCAAACATTAAATGTGCCTGGACTGATATGTGAGATGATATGTCTCGTAGACAACCCCAAAATATACCAGCTTATAATCGTGTTTGATTTGCGCATTAATCTCGAGATATTTGCCACAATGTCACGAATGACTTCGCCATGGAAATTAGGGACATAGTCTATCAACAAAGTAACTACAGTTTTTGGCACGCACTGGTTCTACAGAAGATACAATATATGTTAACCTAGTACAGATCTACAGGGAAGTGGATACACAAGAAGAGAGAGGGTTGTTATCCAAGTGTTGTGGATTTATAGAAGGTGGGTAGACCAGTCTGAGTGGCCTTAGGTCATTTGAACTTTGACCACTGTGGGTCAGCTTACCGCTATAGGGCAAGAACATATACCAGAGTCAACTTAGTCATGAAAACAAATGTAATTAGTTTATATTTATGCAACCCAAAAAGCCAACAGGCCGTCTGTTCTGATATTGACCACTGGCCGATAGTGTCGCACACTCTGGCTGTGGTACGTCTAGCACTGTTCAGTATACATAGACCAGGAGATTCTGACCTTGGTCAGACCGTCTTGGTCAGTCCATAAACATGTCCGACTTCAGCTATGGATGTGAGAGCCCGTATGTTCACCATTGGGCAGAGCACAATTCACCAATCCAGCACAAGGTTCACCTCGGATGGCGGGAAACATGACATGATGCAAATGTTGTTGTTTTTTAAAACTCACGATATATCAAATACAGAGACACTCACACGAACACATATACATACAAGTCTCTCTCGGAGGTACTTAGCCTCTCCGTTATTCCCTGATTGTGAATGTCTTGTAGCCCTGCACGAGCTACTCGTGCTGCAGCTTCTCTCCTCATTCCACCATGGCAGTAGTCTTTCACTGAGAAAAAAAAAGAGGACGTTCAACTCGATCCTCGTTTTTTGTTGTTGTAAGCGATGAAACCCCTTCGTATCTTCAGTTCCATGCTCTCAGACTGTTCCCGCGTTCCCGACAGAGGCATACTGACACGCAGACAGGGTGGGTTGTCTTGTTGCCATGGGACTGTACGGAAACGACGCATGCTGCTTGGCTTTGAGTCGCAGGGCCGCAATACTGTTGGAGCACTGGTCTCTGTTAATGTAGTATGGGGGCGCCGGAGGGGCGTACGGGCATGGGGTAGAAGGAGAGTTCATGTTGGCTGATACGCTGGGTACAGACCCAACCATTGAGTTTATACTGTTGATGTTGTTGGGAGAAGATGAGAACCCTAGAGGCTGCGTCGAGACCACGGAAGACAAATGAGGGTTAACTTGCCCGTTCATGTTTATACCCCAAGGGAACGGTTTGGACCCAAGGGGGGATGGCACCTTCGCTGCCCAGTTGTTATAGGAATACCCGGTAGTATACAAGCTGTCGTCGAAAGGAGCTTGCATGAGCCCCGTGAACTGTGGCCCGAACCCGTTAACGTTCTTAAAGTCCATATTTCTCTCCCGTTTCCTCCATTTCGCTCTTCTGTTCTTGAACCACACCTGTAATCATAAAATAAAACATAACATTATCAAACTGAATAACTGACAAATAAAGTACTGTTATAAAGGTATCATATTGATATGGTTCATGATGCATACTATACATGGGAATACTGCACTGCATATACAAGCTGACAGAACATTTCGCAACACCGTTTGTCGTCTTTCCTATTTCATAATTATTATGTTTTAAATGTTGGGTTTTTTTTCAGAACTTTTCGCAACACAATTTGTCTTCATTCCTTATTCAGTATTACTAGATTTCTTTAAATTGTGGTTTAGAGTCGATTTCAAGATTATCTCACTAACATCACGGCTTGTCGGCTTTGGGCAGGAGGAAACCCGCAACATCCGTTGGAATGAATGTCGCAAGTAAACTCCTATTTCCAAAATATTTTTTTAAACCATGACTGCCTCTGGTTTACTGGCATGTCATTGAACTAGCACTTTCGTAGTCTTCTACATTCCTCCCTCGATGCTCAGTGTTGACACAGACTTAATTAGGATTCTCCTCACATAATGACCTACCCTTGTTTCAATGGAATAAAAATGCTTGCATGTGTTTATTTGGGCTAAACTTACACTTGTAAAGCAAACAGAACGGTAGCCCAAAGCTGTACAAAAAGAAGTCGGGTTGAAAAAAATCCAACTCAATGCATTTTTAAGTACCACATGACAGATTACAGACTCGACAGTGGGACCGTGAGTGACAACGCTGTGTATAATTTACTCGGCGCGTTGTCTAATTAAACAGATTGGATTTCGTTAGGTTAGTTTTTCCTTGCTGGGATAGTTTAACGAATTAAAATCGGTGTCGTGATAAATAGTTTACGGTGTTGTACTTCGACTGTATCTGTTGGAGTTTAACTTATGTTAAGTCAGAGATTGTATTGGTAATATTGTGGTAAATGTTTGTGTTACATGGGTCATGATAGTAGTAAGACATCGATATTAACACATTTTTAATACTTAAAATCACTTATTTAATATTGGCCCCTAGATTGCAATCAACTTGTTATGCAATTTCATTAATTTACATTATGCTCGGTTCGTTATGATACACTGCTATTAGAAAATTATGATATTCACATTTAGTATCAAATATCCAGGATATGTCTGATAATGTGTCCATACATTTAGCATGTGAACTATTTCTCTATTTGTGCATGTTTTCCTATCCATATAATTATATACTGTATTATCAACAATAGTCCATCAATTAAGACTACTTCAAGGAAATATTAAACAGTGCGAATTGATATCAGTATACGCAAACCAACGTTTAACCACAGTGGCACATATGCTATGTTGCAATAAGTAGAGGATACACACTATTACAAATATTCAGGGGAAGATACACAATATTGAAAATAGTCATGATAAGATACACACTATTGAAACTATTCATTACTGTGAGATTTAGGGGACGCACCACCTTTCGACCACCACCTAACATCCACCCACCTACATCCCCATCGCCAACCATTCCTACGCCACCGCAAACTCATCACCCCCATTCCCGTATTCAGAAACGGTACCTCAGAAACCTGTGCGCTCAGTCCCTTACCCTCACCAATGTTACCATGCACCCCCACCCCCACCTTCCCCACCCCCACCTTCCCCACCCTCGTCATAAACCTTTCGCCTAGGACCATATGCTTTTGGCTTGTCGTCGTGTTTCAAAACAATAACGGAGTGACCACATGAGGCACCACGTCCGATTGGCTGACGTCCACTTAGGAGCGATGTTATTAAACATGGTGGAGTTAGGAGGTGTTTTAACTCGCGCCAATCTACGACATCATGGCGCCACCGCACCAATTAATATCCTTCGATTTTCTCTCCAAACTTCAAAGGTTGAATGATGGGGAGGAAATAGAAAGATAACCATTTCATTAAAAATGTTCAACTAAACTATCGTGAGTAATATATTAACTCAGTGTCGTTTTAGTACATGCAATCAACCAATAAGTGCGAATATCATGTTATTCTTTTTTATTTCTTTTCTTTTTAGTACTACACACTCTTCTTGATAGATTCGGATATATTTTTATTAGTTATACGACATGTATACTCCCGCTTTATTAAAATTACGAAATAATTTGAGAATGCTATATTATTTTGCACGAACTTACATTACAAATTAGTATAGATAATATCGTAGAAGCATAATGTTAACGATATTACATAAAACCTATATAGTTTAGTTTTGCATTACGATAATAATTATGGTGAACATTAATACTAAATAATACATATATTAATTTTGTTTGTGGTAAAATGAAGTGATAAATGTAGAACATTATTTTCGCAATTATCTTACACGACAAAATAATCACAGTGAAGATTATTTAAAATAAATTATTATAAATGTGAACAAATACTGTAAATTAATATTGATGCTCAAATAGGAATCTGTCCACCCCAGTCGCTTAATTAGCATGAACGTGTGTAGGCGTATCAACATTAGAAACTAAATACAGTAAACTACACAAACTTTACGTCATAGCGTAAAACTATTGAATTTCGATCACGGAACCAACGATACCTGTTGTTATTTTAAGCTGGTACTTGCAGTTATTGTTGTCACGAATGATACAATACGATACACTAACCGTCACGACAAAACATCAACTAGTCCACTTGTACCAAGAATAAGTTTTCTTACAAACCTTTAGTAAATTTATAACTAAATAGCAGCCCTATTTTACATTATAAAGATATTAAAATAATGAATACACATACATCCGTCTTATATAGGCACATCATAAATTAATGTTATTATTTTAATGGTGTTCTAATAATACTACAGTAACTGCTATTATAATAATAATTGTATTAGTATTATTACTACTACTATTATTATTAATTTATAATGTTATTATTATTATTACTACTACTACTACTACTACTACTACTACTACTACTACTACTACTACTACTACTACTACTACT